>VKOC01027784.1:0-26201 GCA_009364415.1 Spea multiplicata
CCGGTCGCAGTCGCGACCCCTGCGACCCCGGTAGTTCCGCCACTGGTGGTATCTATTATTTAGCCAATATGAAAGAGGTAGAGTCACATTTTTTATGTCTTTTTTTTTTAATTCGAATTTTAAGGTATTTTTTCGTGGGCCAATAAAAGATATAACCTTCGACTAAAGACCTTATTTGATACTAAAAGAATTTCATATTCATCTATATGGTATAATGGCCCAGTTGTTCCCTATATAACCCAACAACCCCATCTATATGGTATAATGGGCCAGTTGGCCCTATATAACCCAACAACCCCATCTATTTGGTATGATGGGCTAGTTGGTCCTAAATAGCCCAACAACTATATCTATATATTACTTATTTATAGTTTGTAAAGCTGGACATATATGGATATACCACAATAAACTAAACTCATAAAATATTTAAAAAGTCATAAAAATAAAAAGGCTTACGTTTGCTGTTATTAAAGTGCTGGTATTTCATGTCTCGGGTTGGTATCACTGAGGAATTTCCTGAGAGAATGTTAGGATCAAGGATTCTGGAGATTTGGGCCTCTTGTGGGATCCCCAAACTGTTGTAGAGTTCCATAATTGCTTCTTGAAGAACCTTTGTCCCAGGAGGGGGAACTTTAACATCTTTAGCTGGAAGAACATCAGGAAGAGTCCCATGGGTGCCGCTCTGTAGGGTCTTGCACTTGTCCTTCAGAAGGTAGTCTTCTTCTAAAGCGAGGGCAGTGGACAGGATATGGTCCAGCTCTGCATCTCTGTCCATGTCTGAATCCTTCTGGTGCTCACGATGAAGTGTTGGGACTCTTGGCCAGGTCCCTTATAACCCCAGATGATTGTGGGCGTGGCCTTCTCGTGTTTTGTTAATTAATGAGATGCTTTTGTTGTTGACCTTGTGGTGAAACCTGTTTCTCTGGATAGGAAGCACAATTCCCCAAATAATCTCAATAGAACATCATTTATTGTCAACTATATAGATATCTCTTTAAAATAAATGTAAGAATTTAAACACGAGTTATCTGTGCAAATACTTATTTTACAATAAACTAATAATAACTTATAATAATTACCTATAATAAATTATAACTTATTATTGGACACTTTTGGGCTGGGTATAATGATGGAGATACACCTGTAATAAGAAATTCATTATAAATCTTTGTACTGAAACAAATGTGGAAGAAATTGGCGATTTACGTTAAAATATGTGTACCAGTATGCATGTGCTTAGGTCTGTTTTTCCCAGTTTCGTTCTATGTGGGAATTGCTATGACCTTTACTAGATTTTTTTAAAACCACCCGCTCCATACATTTCTCTAACAATATATAGCGGTATATTTATTTATTTATTTTATTTTTTATTTTTTTATTTTTTTTTAACATAATGATTAATATTTATTGATTTATAAAGAGCTGTATAATGGGCAAGCTGGACATTACGGTGCATAACATAATTCTTATCTTAAATTACAAATTACATTGAAAGATACTTTGTTTAGTTCTGGAGTTCACTTTAACCTTTCCCCTAATTCATTGTAACATATTATTTAATTATTTTTTTACAAATGCACATATATGTGTAAATATATATATATATTTATTTATTTTTTGAAATATATGTGTGTACATATACATATATATCTAATAAAAATCTAATAACAATATACATAGGAATAGGAATTCATGCTGTTTCTCCCTATTTCAATTTATTTTTTTAATAAACATTGTCAATAACATTCAAAAAGTTGAATCATTTGCATATAAGCTTTGCATATAACTTTAAAAAATATACATAAATATATGGGTTTAAAAATTATTTTAACTTATTTTAAGTTAACTAGTGAAATGAAAGAAATGTCATTTGTAGTGTAATTTTGTCTGAGAATATATATTTTTAACTAAATAAAATATATGAAGTATCATAAAGAGTAGTACATGAGAAATCCATTGTGAAAACTCTTTTTTGGCTAGAATGTTGATTTGTGATGTTCTGCAGTAATATGGACAGTAAATGGATATTATGGTAAATATAGAGGCGGGTAGCAAATGATGGGTTAAATTCAATAAAAGTAGACTATGGTGTTCTTTTAGTTCTTTGAATCTTAAAAGTCACTTTTGGTAGAGAAAATATTTGGGAAAAATTAAAGGCCTCCCCATTCTGGATTCTGGAAATGCCTAAAATTAAATTGGGCTTTCACTTTTATTTGCATTAATAGAATAAATTGGTATTTAGTTACACATTTTCCATTTTTTAAAAAAAAAACAAGAATTATATAAAGTAAATCAAGTCGTTATATTTATTTATCCTAATTTTTGGTGCCACATAAATAAAAATGCATCTGGATTGTATAAAATGTTCATTGTAATTTGGCCCTTGGGACACAACCCCCCCCCCCCGACAAAATCATATCAATTTCTGTATTTTGAGGCATCCCTCAAATTTTTAATTTGGATTTTTAGGGGGCACCCCCCACAAACATGTTTGCACAGCACTTCCACCTGACATTGTGTTATGGGATATTTGAGCTATTTATTAGGGTTTTTAGGCATATTTTGTTGGTAATAATCCACTAAGAAACATAGTTTCTGGGTCAAGAATACCTTTTTTTAGATTACCGAGCGACTTTTGGTTATATGAACAAAAAACAACCCATCTGATATTAAAGATTTAGGGAAATTATTACATAATTCGCCTATATGTGTTATATGGGTTGCCTTTATCTAAATACGATTGGCATTTATTCATTTGCTCGCCTTATTGCCTCCGACATTTTCTGGCACATTGGCTCAAGAAGAACTTCTTCCCCAAGGACCCCCAATGTCCCTCGTTGATAGTAGGTGCACCTTCGGTGGATATAACAAAACCAAGAGGGGAAAAGACCTTAAAAAAAGAGAAAGTGAAGATTCTTTTGTCTATGCGAGAAAGGTATGTCATCAATATACCCGCGTTATACTGTATTACCCCCAACAATTTAGTTATTTACATGCGGAAGACTAAGGTGCGGTCAAACGCGATGTATTTTGTATATATTTGTATATGTATATGTTGTGTTAGCTCAGGAAGAGGTACTTGCATACATGAAGTTAACTGTTTTTTGATTAGAACTAATTAGAATATGTAAGGGTGACTAGTGAGTGAGTGTGTGTGTGTTTATCAGTTTGTTGAGTAGATGTCTTCTTTTAATAAGAGCTTGACGTATGAATGGACGACGGACAGGGTGTTGACGGGTGGAGTTGTTTGTGTTGTAAATGTAATTAAAAAGTGAAAAAAAAGTAAAAAAAAAAAAAAAGCCAGTGTCTAAATAATTGGACAACTGTCTTCAAGGCCGGTAAATTAATCAGTGTCTGTTAATTTTATACACATCCAATTATATTGAGTAAGTCGAATCTAGAGTAGACTTTATTTTGTTATAAAAGATGTAAAATTCCCCTACATTAGATTTAACTTGAAAATAAATGATTGTTTTTGTGATGATGCTTAATGTCTTGGGAAGCGGTTACTGGACAAAATCCCAATGGAATATTACAATGTAGAATTCTATGCAGATTGTCTTGGTGGATTCCAAATTTTGAGTAAAAACCCTCAATAAATCTTTTTTTCTAGGGATCTTGCGATGAGATAGAAATATTACATTGACCCCAAAATGAAAAGTCTGGTTGCGGTGGATAAATATTTTCTAAACTGAAGACATTGGAAAGAACTCGGTTTATATATTTATATCATCAGAGGTTTACGAGATTAACTGTTGGCAAACCAGGAATAAAAAAGAAAAGTTGAGTTAAAACAATAATAATAATAATTGATAAGTAATTACATTTAATCAGTGTTATAACAGGTAACATTAAAAAATAAAATATAATAAAAATAAAATAAACAATTAATAACTTCTAACATGCGCACCCTATTGGTTTAAACCAAAACTGCTAATTGATGTCAACGCACAACATCGCCATATATTTTTTGTTGAGTCCCATAATAAATACACCACCACTACCATCATCATCATCATGCTGCCGCTACCATCATCATCATGTTTTTATTGTTCCTGTGAAATTAGTGTTACATTAAAGTGGGTTCTATCCTTTTAGCCTACGGCAGATCTCCCCTGTGATGTGATGTGGATTATGTAGGGGTTAAACTAAAATAAATTAAAGTTATAAAGAAAATTATGGTGGTTTCCAAATCAGGGCAAGTTAACGAATATTTTTTTTTCTTTTTTTCTCTCCCGTTTCTGATAACTGGGTGTAATTTTATATATCTGTAAATGTTTTTTTTTTAAACATTTTTTTTAGGTTTTATTCATAAAACATGTCTTCCATATATGAATATGGATTTCAAACCCTACTTGCCCTGAAGAAATAAATAGATCGTTTCTGTGGGTTCACTAAATGAGAAAAATGAATGTGGTCTGGTCCTGTAGCATAAAAAAAAAGCCCAGGTCCTTAAAGGGTTAATACGACGCTCACTCATACTCATCAAGCCTTGCCACACCGTTATAAACGTATTAACAGTTCCGATGCATACTGATGCGAACGTAAATTTACTTTTACCTTATAACTTTCGGCCTAACACACATTACTCATATTACCTGTAACGCATATGTGAATAGTACAAAAATCACATGAAAATTATATTTTTGGTTTTAAAAAAAAAACACTTTGGCATATTTGGAAGTTTGTATATTTGTTTTTGACCCCTACTATCAGGCAGACATTATGTTATCTGGTGGTATTTCGTTTTGATATTATAGTATTATAGTATTATTATTATTATATTATATTAAATTATATTAATATTAATATATTTAGGCATCAAATACCCTTTTCATTTTTCACAAATTCCAGATGAACGAAATCACAAACAGTAACTGAAACCCGCAATCTGTATCTATATTATATATGACAATAAAATAACATTAACGATGCGCATGGATAATAATTCGTTTATATGTGGCTTTTTTTTTGTCCATGAGGATCTGAAAATAATTGCCAAAATGTAAAAAAGAATTATAGTGAGAATTACCGGTAACTTAAACTACAATAGATTAAAAAAATATATTTATATACAATATTTTGGTTTTACTATATTTTTTATTAGGTTACAGACCTTACGCTTGCCTATAAGGAATGGCAATTGCTTAACGATGTGTGTCCTTGGGGTTAGATATTTTTTTTCTTTTATATTCTTTTTTACCAATGAAATTTTTTTTAAAAAAATAAACTTTTTCACAAATGAATCGAAGTGCAAAATACCAAAGTACGGTAATATATTAGTGCGTTTATTAAGATATGCTGATAAAATAGCGTAATGGAATGATATGGTAGAATCCCGATAGCGAAGTGCTGATAAGGTAGTTGATTACTTTGATATCTCAGAATCCTTGGCCTCTGGGAGGTTATTTGGGCTGAAGGAGGCTGTTAAGAGGGATCTGGGTCCCTACAGGCAGATTTGGATATTTGGGAATAACGTAGACCATTTTCGAGGTTCCTCCAGCGGCCGGCACTTGTATCGCTTGAACGCCCTGGAACTGTGATGCATAACCTCCGTTCTGAAGCCAAAACTATGAACAGAAAAAAAAAGACAAAGTCAAATCATTTCACTTTTTGGAAAATCTCGCCCCAACTTAGACGGTCGCAAGGCACATATTTTTGTCAGCCATTTTCTATGACGTGGATAATAAATCAAGGAGACTTTGACACTTAATAATCTATACAACTCTTCCGAGTAGGTATGTTATTACCTGCAGTGGGATCTGTGAAGCGTTGAGTCTTTGCGTCACGTGGCTTTTCGGCACAGAGTCGGCCCGCAAGTTGACTCGAGTTTGAGTGTGGAGGCCGTGGACCTGTCTAACGTTCTCTGTTGTCTTTATGGATGAGTTGGCTGGCATGTTTGACTTTAGACCTTCTGTAGACGTTCTGGGTCGCTTGCATGCCATCATGGCCACTTCATTAAGAGACCCTTTTGAGAGAAGAATAAAGTTCATAAACATTTAATGAAAAAAAAAACATACACAATATACTAAACTACGATAGTATAAAGAACGAAGCTTCAAGAGTTTGACAGAGGTACATGTGGTCTCCAGCTATAGTTTACAGAATCCAAATATAACACACTTTATTATAGGCTTATTTTCGCAAGGGTGGAGATATATCATATAAATGCAGAAAAGGACAGAGCTTTGTGGAAAAAAATGTATATATGTGCATAGATAATTGAAATAATCCGAAATGACAAAAAATCATCTTACTTTTCACGCCTTTGAGGTTTTCATAGTTGTAGCTTCCGACCGGTGCGTTGGGAGACCGGACTTTGTGAAATTCAGAATTTAGAATTGGACTGAATTCCTCCCGTGGAATCCCCAGGATGGTGTAAAGTTCTATGAGTGTCTCTTGTAGAACCTTTGAGTCTGGGGGAGGCACTTTTTCTATAGAGAGGGCGGTGGAGAGGATTTGGTCCAACTCAGTGCTTCTATCCATGCCTGCTTCTCTTGATTCTTCAGGTAAAGTATAAAGTTCCAGCATTCCCAGACGCCTTATAGATAAATATATACTCATAGGGTTGGGAAAGTGGACAACACTTTTATTGTTGATTGACAGCAGGTGGGAGGGGCTGAAAAGGATATTCAAAAAATTTGGGATCCCTTTCAGCCCCCCAACGCATGCCTCCATTTAATGATACTGTTTAAAATGCTTCATTCATATGTCATTAATATGCTGTTGTGTAATTCTAGATAGATAGGTACTGCTTTATAAGTCATTCTGTTAAAATTCATATTTTTTTATTTATTTATTTTTAAAATGTTTTTTTTTTTAATTTAAATTCATATTTTTTATTTTTTAAATGTTTTTTTAACTTTAGCATATCATATTTTTTATTTATTTTTTAAATGTTTTTTCTAAATCGAAAGTTTGCTTTATTTGTTTTCTATTATTTTTTTTATAGAAAGAAATGTTAAAATGAACTTCCTGCGTGCCACTTAAAATTTTTATTATATTATCATTTTAATTAATATGTGATACTATTATGTTATTTAATCTATTAATTTATATTTTTTCCAATACGAGAAATAAATTACAAATTCTAATTAAAATATGTTTAATAATTTGAACTGCCTTGGTACAATTAGAAATTAAATCTCAATGACACCCACACTCAGTAAACTTCACTAATTAGTATGATTGCACCTGATTTAATTGGAAAGTTTAAATTTTAAAATCTTCATTTAATTACCGATTTAACCAACAAGACTTAGACTTAATATGTAAATTACTTTTGTATTTTTGTCCAGGGATTAGAAATCCCCTCACATTTAAAATCTCCTTAGTGTTAGGGGGGAAAGAAGCGCATAAAATATTCAACAGTTCCCTGGATTTATCATTCAAAAGCTTCAGATCCCAATATTTGACATAAAAAATGTTATTTACTTAAAAAAGTAACTATCGGTTCATACGTATTATTAACTGCAAAAGAAAATCAAACATATAATGCAACAGATATTAAAAACACATTAGGAAACATAAAAGTACTCGCTACTGGCTGTACCACATTGGCTGTAATGAGCTTCTGCTGTGGCAACAACATGCCCTAATATCTATTAGAAGATTTACTTTAATGTTATTACGTGCACCTCAGCTCAGACAAGGAATCCTATACTGGATATTGGATTCAACGGATATATACCCAAAAATACATTTCCAGAGGTACACAAATCCCTCATAAATATTTATTTAGAACTCTCAAAAATCCTTTAAGAGTTGAAGTACATAAAAGTAGCTTTGAGAGCCATTGACATGACAATAAGACATGAACGGAATTAAAGGATTGATATTGAAGAATGTTGTTGAAACACCTTAATTCATATATATATATTTAACATATATAAAATAACACCATTATCATAATATCATACCATAAAATGTTTTTGTTTAGGTTTTTATTCACATTCAAAAATCAGATTTCAATTAAAATTATTAAACCTAAACCCACTAATCCCCATGCCAACACTACTCTTTTTTTGTATGCTAATAATGTTTCATTGTGGTTGGAGATATACAATAACCTCCCAGTTTCACTTGTTTTAATATGTAAATTACAATGTAAATCTATATTTACATTTTTTTTTATATATAAAAGGAACCACCCGCCACACTCAATACATAGTCAATTTTAGAATGAAATAAAATAAACATATCGGTTACTAATTTAAATATTCGGACATGGGTATTCTTTTGTTCATATAACTCGTATTATATCACGGATTCCCGCATGTAAAAAGTGTATCTAATAGTACTTTTAAATATATTTTTTTACAAAGCTATACTTTTTTTAAAAAACATTCAATTTTTACATTTTCAGTTATCTCAAGTAATATTAAACCATCAAGAAAATTTAGGTAGTCAAAAAACAAATCCAATTTCTGAGATATTTATAACAAATAAAATATCAAACAATATTTTATTAAAATTAGATTAGTTTATATTAAAAAGAAATTAAGTATATAGCAAACCATTATTTATTTCACTAAATAAAATAAAATTGAAATTTTCTTTTATAGTATCTGTTTCTCCATTGGATTGACCTGTGTATTGATTAGGGTACGGAGAAACAAGTATTTCCAGAATAATTAGCAAAATAGACCCGTGGTTATTTGGGATGTGGGGATAACTGGTTAGAAAAACCATACCCTACCAACATGCACCAGACTCTGTGTTGTCTTTTTAGGTGGGAGTTATCTCCTGTGGAACCAGGTAAGGTTTACCATACAAGCACCCAATGGACATTTCCTATTTTCTCTTGTTTCTCCTATCGTGGAAGGAGAAGTACAATATCATCGTCCTTCATGAGACTCTAATGGATCTTTAAGTGATATTGAAGTGTGACAAAAACAACAAGTAACCTTGACTCAAAATATTTCAGAAGAATGGACGAGACTACTGTAGCCCAAGCATCATCAACCATCGTCATGAACCATCATCATCATTCATCATCATCAACCATCATCAGCTCTTCAAAGGCATAGCAAGTAAGGCCGCTCTATGTTAAGTATAATAATAATAATAGTTTCCATATGTTGTCTAAAACATAAACAGTGCTATGTTCAGGGCCAGCGCTACTATTTGGACTGATTAGATGGCAAACTAGGGTCTGGGGTTCGTTGGAGGCCAAATGGTGAGGTTCTAACATATGTGAATATTGTACATTAAGTATAGGCACCATAGATACTTTTTGGGAGCATCTTCTCCAGATTACAAGATTACTTCTCATGGTCTCATATGTATCAACGTGTCCAATGCTACCTTATGAAATCTAATCCCTTCTGAAGCCAAACGAACCTATCAGAGATCAGAATCTTAAGGATAGCAATATAGAAGAATCAGCACTTGCCCAACCCCATCCAACAATCAAAGCAAGAAGAGACATCTTTATTCCTTTTTTGTTGGGCGACAAAGTGGCTTCTTGCCTGGGGCTCTATTTAATCGAGAAACTACACAGAACACGTAGTAATTGAGAGTTTATGGCCCAAAAGCTCTGTGAAAACTTTATGTTTCACAATTAATGATTCACATCATTGAAAGTAATGAACTGTAAAGCTGTGCTAGGGTACTACCAGAAAAGAACCATCAGTAGAAAAGTTATGTGCATGGAATGGATGAACAGCTAACCTGTGTTATAATTTCTTAAATTGGAGATCTTTTTGAGCCACTTCAACACTTTACAGAAAGGGTTTGATCAATTAAACTCAACATTAGGAGAAGAACATAGGAGTAACGCCGTGGTCGATGTTCGTGTGAATAGTTCCAAAGCACCAGCAAATAGATGGAGTGTTTTTTGGCAATGAAAGTTCAACTACAATGTAGGACTGATGGTACTGATAATTGTTCGAATGTTAGAATTTAATAATCGGTAGGGCTGTTTGTAACCATTATAAAGAAAATAAATGTATGTTGTGATCGGGGGCAGGCAGCAACATTCTTTGTCAAGGACATCTGACTAAATGACCGATAAGCAACGATGGCTTCCATAATCCTTGTCACGGACGCCGGTGTCGGGTTACAGACACATTGCCTACCCCTGGTTGTGATGGGGCGCATTAATACAATTATCGGACATGTTTCTTGCATTGTGGATAAAACAAAAAGAATGACCACACAGAGTGGACCTAAAGGAACCTTCTACATTCTAATGGACAATCTCCGACAAACAATGGTGAAAATCGCACAGGTCTAGACAGTCTAGTCCTCCATTTTTTTTATTTTTTTACACAAATGGTTTATTTAACTGATTGCTTACAGTGATAAACATTAATAAACTTGACTATTGTGATATTTGTTCGTTTCCTTAGTATGGGGCTACGTATGAGATATTACCTACTGCATCATTTTCCTTTTGCCTTTGGCCGGCTCTACCGAAAGCAGGCAGCATACTTAAGTATGCTTATTGCGCAAGCACTGTATCAGTCCCATCGAAATCAATGGCGGTAGCGGCTGTCAATTACTGCGAAACGAAGTCTGTTACTTTATATGAAACATAATACGGTGTTGTTTTCACTCTAAAGATGAATCGTGGTCTACGATTGATGTAATTGTGCTATTTTTTTATTGAAATGTTTTTATTACGGAACGGTGTAAATAATGAGTATTTCTAATTGATTTGAAAATATATTCGGTTCCCCAAATTCCAGGTTTGAGGGATGAGCGTTCCATCAGCGAGTTTAGAATGGGAGATCATCTGTTCCTTGGTGTTCAGCACATGTCCGGGTGTTGGAGGCACTTCATGTTATCAATATGATATGTACCTCTTGGATGATATTCGTTAAAAGTAGATTTCTACTGAAGAGCCTCTGCAAACCCAAATTCTGGAAAAAAATAACTAAATCTGGACCTTTACACAACCTAGAAAACCCTAGTACTAGAGGACTCTTTCCTGTAAGCCCAACTGGAAACAGCAATCACCAGGATTCCAAGGGTATAAAAATATGTTATTTTATGTTTCTATTTCATGTATTTTACATTTGTTATTATATACGTTTGTAGTCATATCTATAGTTTTTCTGGTCACGACGCACCGGTCACGACACAATAGTCAGGGAGAACACTTTATTGGGTCTGATCATAGTTTATGTAATCATTTTGGCAGGAGTAAGAGCGTTGACCAAGATGGGAAACAGGAAAGGATTGACATAATAAACACACTATAGCAACGGATTACGCAGACAACATTGGTCCCAGACTAATCTCCTTAACAATGGCGAATACACAACAGAAGGGAAGGGATTAGCGAAGTGACAGTTAAATGTAGACAAGACGGTGAGTCGCTCTTAATACACATAGAAATGGAATCAAGATGGCGAATATACAAAATATTACAATTTAACCCCTGTAACGCCATATAAAACTAATTTCCCATAATTTTCATAAAATGGGGGTCTATTACAGTATCTGTTACATTTCACCCTCATCAATATAGACCTGATGACAGATCTTGGATGTGCGGCAGGTCTGTCGGTGTAATGTCTTTCCTCCATCCTGGTATCTCATACTGAATGTTGATGAAGTTCTTACGTCCTGCACCCCAGCATCTGACTAAGGCTTGGGATGAGGATCTGACACCCCACATCCTCGTACCTCCGTCGACCGAGGGAGATGAGGTTCTGGCACCCCATATCCCGGCCCTTCTGACTTTCATGTCAGGTTACTCTGTTCTGCACCTCTGTATATCAAGTGGATGAGACTCTGCTTCTTTTGTCCTGCATCGCTGTACTATTGCCCTTACTCCTTTGCATTCTACAAGAACAACGTCCACCATCTTGAGGGCTCTGACCCCTGTCAAGGGAGTTTAGGACAAAATCTGTCTAGAACTCTGGTTGGATGTATCAGTCAGCGTTGACACAAAGTACAAATGGTAAAACAAGGTGCTGGGAGAAAACGTCCATCAACCAATATACAGTATATTCAAATACACCAACATTGTCAGCCCAAGGAAGTAGTTTGAATTTACTGCGGAGTTATGTTTTATGATATGTTTTTTACCTCTTTCTGTTCATATCACTCTCCTATTCACAGACTTTATACTAAGCCTCTCCTTAATAGCAATCCTGTGTTCTAGACTCATTCTCCCAGCCATAGATTACTTTCTTTATAATCAAGTTCTTTGTATTTAAAACTTCACCTTCCTCTTTATCGTGAGCCAAATAAACATAAGAATACTCTCAAATTAAAAGTTTTTTTATTTTGGAATATTTATTTTTTGGTTTCAAAATGGTGACTCAGACCATCTTAGGTCAAAACACTTTAGTGTTTTTTTGAAGTGTCTGTTGGTGTCTGTGGTTGGTGGACTATGCTGGCTACCTACATTACTTAGTTCATTTGATGTATAAATTATTTGAAAATTATTTTGTAATAGTGTATATGATTTATTCAACTGACCAGGCTCAACTTAGTTTCAGGTGAGGGCATGCAAGGGAGTGTAAGTTCAATGTCTAAAACTCAATAAACCCACAATATACATAAAATATTATAATAAATATATAAATAAATACATTTGATCCACATGAACCCCTACTAACCCTACTGATGATCTTCTCCCAGCCCATGCACCATGGGAAAATAGGTAGTTAAGTCACGCTGGAAGGGGTATAGGAGTATCCCCTCACACTACATCCACAAAAATAAAAAAATTCAATGTTTTGGCATAAAAGTACTACTTTTATTTAAACAAATTAAAAAAATCAGGCAGAAATACCATGAAATTTGTTTTAAAAGACTTTGAATAACTTCGAAACAATGCAAAATGAAAAGTGCAGTAGGCATTTATTGAGATAAACAAAAGAGCTAATTGCAGACATATCATAATATCATCATTGGGTAGCAATAAAAGTGTAGAAGTGCTGATACTGCATCAATGTTTTGGAAATCCTTGGTGTCTTGAAGGCTATTTTGGGTTAAGGAAACTGTTGAGAGGGATCTGGGCCCCCACGGGTAGATTTGAAGATTTGGGAATTAGGTAGATAATTTTAGGGGCTCCTCCGGGAGTCGGGATTTGTATGCTTTGCACATAACCTCCATTCTGGAGCCAGACCTACGAAGAGAAAGAGACCCAAGTCAAATCATTTCACCTACCGCCTAACTTCAACGAGAATTCCAATCATCAATGGAACACCCAAAGAAACCGATACATTTCAATAGATTTTAGGATGACAGAAACTCATGTTTTTCTAAACTAGAAATGTATTTTCTATGAAGTGAACAATAAATCCAGAAGGTTTAGATGTTATTACCTGTAATGGGAGCTGTGTAGCACCGGGCTTTGGTGTTCCATGGTTCTGCAGCACGGAATCTGGAAGTGAGTTACGTCGAGGTTGATTGTGGAGACCTTGGACCTGTCTACTGCTCTCTGTTGTCCTCATGGATGAGTTGATGAAAGTATTTGGTCTTTGATCTGTTATAGACGCTCTGGGTCTCTTGCATGCCGCCATTGCCACCTCATTTAGTGACCCTAGTAAAAATAATTACAGAAAACAATATTAATACACAACTTGGAATTATTATTTTATTTCTCAAACATTAAAAATTATCTGGAAAGATTTAATGACCCCCCTCAAAAAAAAATAAAAAATTCTGAGACAAATTGTTGTCTTAAAGTGGACAGGGTGCATCTATGCTAAACATACGTAGCTTTAGGAAGCTTCTGTCAAGTTATTTCTATAGGAATAATCTAAATACTCTGAGATAAAGGCAGCCATCTTACTTTTTATTCCTTTGGAGTTTTCATAATTGTAGCTTCCGGCGTGAGGGTTAGTAGACTGGACTTTGGGAAAGTTATAATTCAAAGCTTTCTTGTTCGGGATCCCCCGTGGAATTCCCAAGATAGCGTAAAGTTCTATTAACGTCTCCTGTAGAACCTTTGGATCTGGGGGAGGCACTTTTTCCACGGAGAGGACAGCAGAAAGGATTTGGTCCAACTCAGCGCTTCTATCCATGTCTGCTTGTTTTCGATCCTCCAGATAAAACGCCGGTTCTCACCGAGTCCTGAGACACCTTATATACCCACGGAATTGTGGGAGTGGCCAACACCTTTATTGTTTGTCGGATGCTATTGTCTCCAAACAAAGAATAATATAAAGGGATTAAGAAAGTGGGAGGAGCTAAAAGGGATCTTAAACAAACCACAGGTGTTACCTTTCTGGATCCCTTTTAGCCCGTTTAATATCTACATACATGTAATAAAAATTAAAGTATGACTCTTTGCGCAAAGTTTTTTTGTATTTTTAGTTTTTCTACATTTACTCATTTTATTAAAATGATCGGTAAATTGGCTGTATAGACTTGCATGATATTTCATTTCTCTTGAATTGAGTTAATATTGAAGAGCACTTTAATTATTAATAATAATTTCCTATTTAATGTGTTGTGGCATCACAACTTTTAAAAGAAATGCTTAAAGAAAGTTCTTTATATGAAATCACGTGGGTACTTGTACAAAATGTAACTTTTAATCCGTAAATTAAAAAATCCATGGATTGTCAAAATGTTACATGATCTCGCAATCACCTGACGCGTTTCGTCCGTTGGCATGAACGCACTCATACCATACCTTACTCAGACCTATGAGTAAGTCCATGCCTATAGACGAAACGCGTTAAACCCCTTACATCACGAATAATTCTATGTTTCGTAATACTTTTAAAATTAACTTAAAAATGTTATTTAAAAAATATACAATATTTAAAATGATTAATTTTTTGAATTCTTTTAATACTTATATATTCAATTTGAATCTTTTAATATTGAAATCTATTTGGATACATTATACTAATTTAATATACATTTCTTCACTGTGCCCTGCGCATTTTACTTTTTTCAGCATTCTGTTTATGTAAACTTGTTTTATTATTCAGATTTAAGAGTATTGACAATAAAATTTTAATTTACATGAATAAACATACACCTACGTGTGCCCAGCCCATTTGTCCCCTTTTTATATGCTAATTAGCTTATGTTGTGGTTGTACTTGTATAATGGTCCCCAAGTTTCATTTAAGTTTAAAGATGCAAATGAGAATATTTACATTTATTTTCTATGTAAAGAACCTCCCACTATTTATTTATGCATAGTTAATGGTATAGTTAATGATATGGTAAGATCTACATATTGTTTATCAATTTAAACATTCATACCTGGGAAATTTTATGTGCCCATAGGCACCAATAAAACTAATTTTTACTAGAACTGATACCGGAAAATTAAAATTTCTATTTTGTTTGAAATTCAGGGAAAATTCATGAAAAATTCTATGAGTGACGAATTATATGAATTAAATGAAAATATGTTTTTCTGAAACCAAATAAAATTTCTAAGATATTTTAACAGGCCTATTTTATTTTATTAAGCATCTTAACAAAGCGTGATTTCTTGTACTAAACAAACATACAATTTAGTTTGTCTTTTATTGTTTAGCCGATTGTGTTCTGGGTTGGAGAATCAGGTGTTCACTTATTGTCTTTGAATCATAAATAGTAGTTTCAGAATAATTGGCTAAACGGACCAGAGCCGCTCCCATGCACCTCTTGGAATATAAGAAATATTCTAGTGTGAACCCTCTTACTACTATTCTCTTTTTAAAAGAACTTTATCCCCAGTGGGCATTCTAGATCGTTTCTCATTCTTGGAAAGAGAAGAACCTTCCATCTTTTTGTTCTCAAGAGAGGCCTATATACCTATGGAACGTTAGATGAGATGGAAATACCACAAGAAGATCCAACAAGGAACCCTGAATCCAAATTAAGATGGATTATGAAGGATGTAGCCTCAGTCAAAGGTAACTATCATCAACTAAGATCAAGGTCGCCATAGGCGAGATACAGGTGTATGGGACCTAGCCTCTATAGAGGTCGTAGGGAAACAACAGCTCCTCACTGGTGGACAGTAATATATCAGTGCATTTATTGAGATAAACAAAAAGAGCTAATTGCAGACATATCATAATATCATCATTGGGTAGCAATAAAAGTGTAGAAGTGCTGATACTGCATTAATGTTTTGGAAATCCTTGGTGTCTTGAAGGCTATTTTGGGTTAAGGAAACTGTTGAGAGGGATCTGGGCCCCCACGGGTAGATTTGAAGATTTGGGAATCAGGTAGATAATTTTAGGGGCTCCTCCGGGAGTCGGGATTTGTAAGCTTTGCACATAACCTCCATTCTGGAGCCAGACCTACGAAGAGAAAGAGACCCAAGTCAAATCATTTCACCTACCGCCTAACTTCAACGAGAATTCCAATCATCAATGGAACACCCAAAGAAACCGATACATTTCAATAGATTTTAGGATGACTTTTAGAAACTCATGTTTTTCTAAACTAGAAATGTATTTTCTATGAAGTGAACAATAAATCCAGCCGGTTTAGATGTTATTACCTGCAATGGGAGCTGTGTAGCACCGGGCTTTGGTGTTCCATGGTTCTGCAGCACGGAATCTGGAAGTGAGTTACGTCGAGGTTGATTGTGGAGACCTTGGACCTGTCTACTGCTCTCTGTTGTCTTCATGGATGAGTTGATGAAAGTATTTGGTCTTTGATCTGTTATAGAAGCTCTGGGTCTTTTGCATGCCACCATTGCCACCTCATTTAGTGACCCTAGTAGAAATAATTACAGAAAACAATATTAATACACAACTTGGAATTATTATTTTATTTCTCAAACATTAAAAATTATCTGGAAAGATTTAATGACCCCCCTCAAAAAAAAATAAAAAATTCTGAGACAAATTGTTGTCTTAAAGTGGACAGGGTGCATCTATGCTAAACATACGTAGCTTTAGGAAGCTTCTGTCAAATTATTTCTATAGGAATAATCTAAATACAGATAAAGGCAGCCATCTTACTTTTTATTCCTTTGGAGTTTTCATAATTGTAGCTTCCGGCGTGAGGGTTAGTAGACTGGACTTTGGGAAAGTTATAATTCACAGCTTTCTTGTTGGGATCCCCCGTGGAATTCCCAAGATAGCGTAAAGTTCTATTAACGTCTCCTGTAGAACCTTTGGATCTGGGGGAGGCACTTTTTCTACGGAGAGGACAGCAGAAAGGATTTGGTCCAACTCAGCGCTTCTATCCATGTCTGCTTGTTTTCGATCCTCCAGATAAAACGCCGTTTCTCACCGAGTCCTGAGACACCTTATATACCCACGGAATTGTGGGAGCGGCCAACACCTTTATTGTTTGTCGGATGCTATTGTCTCCAAACAAAGAATAATATAAAGGGATTAAGAAAGTGGGAGGAGCTAAAAGGGATCTTAAACAAACCACAGGTGTTACCTTTCTGGATCCCTTTTAGCCCGTTTAATATCTACATACATGTAATAAAAATTAAAGTATGACTCTTTGCGCAAAGTTTTTTTGTATTTTTAGTTTTTCTACATTTACTCATTTTATTAAAATGATCGGTAAATTGGCTGTATAGACTTGCATGATATTTCATTTCTCTTGAATTGAGTTAATATTGAAGAGCACTTTAATTATTAATAATAATTTCCTATTTAATGTGTTGTGGCATCACAACTTTTAAAAGAAATGCTTAAAGAAAGTTCTTTATATGAAATCACGTGGGTACTTGTACAAAATGTAACTTTTAATCCGTAAATTAAAAAATCCATGGATTGTCAAAATGTTACATGATCTCGCAATCACCTGACGCGTTTCGTCCGTTGGCATGAACGCACTCATACCATACCTTACTCAGACCTATGAGTAAGTCCATGCCTATAGACGAAACGCGTTAAACCCCTTACATCACGAATAATTCTATGTTTCGTAATACTTTTAAAATTAACTTAAAAATGTTATTTAAAAAATATACAATATTTAAAATGATTAATTTTTTGAATTCTTTTAATACTTATATATTCAATTTGAATCTTTTAATATTGAAATCTATTTGGATACATTATACTAATTTAATATACATTTCTTCACTGTGCCCTGCGCATTTTACTTTTTTCAGCATTCTGTTTATGTAAACTTGTTTTATTATTCAGATTTAAGAGTATTGACAATACAATTTTAATTTACATGAATAAACATAAACACCTACGTGTGCCCAGCCCATTTGTCCCCTTTTTATATGCTAATTAGCTTATGTTGTGGTTGTACTTGTATAATGGTCCCCAAGTTTCATTTAAGTTTAAAGATGCAAATGAGAATATTTACATTTATTTTCTATGTAAAGAACCTCCCACTATTTATTTATGCATAGTTAATGGTATAGTTAATGATATGGTAAGATCTACATATTGTTTATCAATTTAAACATTCATACCTGGGAAATTTTATGTGCCCATAGGCACCAATAAAACTAATTTTTACTAGAACTGATACCGGAAAATTAAAATTTCTATTTTGTTTGAAATTCAGGGAAAATTCATGAAAAATTCTATGAGTGACGAATTATATGAATTAAATGAAAATATGTTTTTCTGAAACCAAATAAAATTTCTAAGATATTTTAACAGGCCTATTTTATTTTATTAAGCATCTTAACAAAGCGTGATTTCTTGTACTAAACAAACATACAATTTAGTTTGTCTTTTATTGTTTAGCCGATTGTGTTCTGGGTTGGAGAATCAGGTGTTCACTTATTGTCTTTGAATCATAAATAGTAGTTTCAGAATAATTGGCTAAACGGACCAGAGCCGCTCCCATGCACCTCTTGGAATATAAGAAATATTCTAGTGTGAACCCTCTTACTACTATTCTCTTTTTAAAAGAACTTTATCCCCAGTGGGCATTCTAGATCGTTTCTCATTCTTGGAAAGAGAAGAACCTTCCATCTTTTTGTTCTCAAGAGAGGCCTATATACCTATGGAACGTTAGATGAGATGGAAATACCACAAGAAGATCCAACAAGGAACCCTGAATCCAAATTAAGATGGATTATGAAGGATGTAGCCTCAGTCAAAGGTAACTATCATCAACTAAGATCAAGGTCGCCATAGGCGAGATACAGGTGTATGGGACCTAGCCTCTATAGAGGTCGTAGGGAAACAACAGCTCCTCACTGGTGGACAGTAATATATCAGTGCATTTATTGAGATAAACAAAAAGAGCTAATTGCAGACATATCATAATATCATCATTGGGTAGCAATAAAAGTGTAGAAGTGCTGATACTGCATTAATGTTTTGGAAATCCTTGGTGTCTTGAAGGCTATTTTGGGTTAAGGAAACTGTTGAGAGGGATCTGGGCCCCCACGGGTAGATTTGAAGATTTGGGAATCAGGTAGATAATTTTAGGGGCTCCTCCGGGAGTCGGGATTTGTAAGCTTTGCACATAACCTCCATTCTGGAGCCAGACCTACGAAGAGAAAGAGACCCAAGTCAAATCATTTCACCTACCGCCTAACTTCAACGAGAATTCCAATCATCAATGGAACACCCAAAGAAACCGATACATTTCAATAGATTTTAGGATGACTTTTAGAAACTCATGTTTTTCTAAACTAGAAATGTATTTTCTATGAAGTGAACAATAAATCCAGCCGGTTTAGATGTTATTACCTGCAATGGGAGCTGTGTAGCACCGGGCTTTGGTGTTCCATGGTTCTGCAGCACGGAATCTGGAAGTGAGTTACGTCGAGGTTGATTGTGGAGACCTTGGACCTGTCTACTGCTCTCTGTTGTCTTCATGGATGAGTTGATGAAAGTATTTGGTCTTTGATCTGTTATAGAAGCTCTGGGTCTTTTGCATGCCACCATTGCCACCTCATTTAGTGACCCTAGTAGAAATAATTACAGAAAACAATATTAATACACAACTTGGAATTATTATTTTATTTCTCAAACATTAAAAATTATCTGGAAAGATTTAATGACCCCCCTCAAAAAAAAATAAAAAATTCTGAGACAAATTGTTGTCTTAAAGTGGACAGGGTGCATCTATGCTAAACATACGTAGCTTTCGGAAGCTTCTGTCAAATTATTTCTATAGGAATAATCTAAATACAGATAAAGGCAGCCATCTTACTTTTTATTCCTTTGGAGTTTTCATAATTGTAGCTTCCGGCGTGAGGGTTAGTAGACTGGACTTTGGGAAAGTTATAATTCACAGCTTTCTTGTTGGGGATCCCCCGTGGAATTCCCAAGATAGCGTAAAGTTCTATTAACGTCTCCTGTAGAACCTTTGGATCTGGGGGAGGCACTTTTTCTACGGAGAGGACAGCAGAAAGGATTTGGTCCAACTCAGCGCTTCTATCCATGTCTGCTTGTTTTCGATCCTCCAGATAAAACGCCGTTTCTCACCGAGTCCTGAGACACCTTATATACCCACGGAATTGTGGGAGCAGCCAACACCTTTATTGTTTGTCGGATGCTATTGTCTCCAAACAAAGAATAATATAAAGGGATTAAGGAAGTGGGAGGAGCTAAAAGGGATCTTAAACAAACCACAGGTTTTACTTTTCTGGATCCCTTTTCGCCCATTTAATATCTACATACATGTAATAAACATTAAAGTATGACTCTTTGGTAAAATGACTGTAGAGACTTGTATGATATTTAATATTGAAGAGCACTTTAATTATTAATAATAATTTCCTAGTTAATGTGTTGTGGCATCACAACTTTCAAAAGAAATGCTTAAAGAAAGTTCTTTATATGAAATCATGTGGGTACTTTTATTCTGTAATTAAAAATCCATGGATTGTCAAAATGTTACATGATCTCGCAATCTCCTAACGCGTTTCGTCCGTTGGCATGAACGCTCTCATACCATACCTTACTCAGACCTATGAGTAAGTCCATGCCTAGGGGCGAAACGCGTTAAACCCCTTACATCAGGAAAAATGGGCAGACTAGATGGGCCGAATGGTTCTTATCCGCCGTCCAATTCTATTTCATAATACTTTTATAATTAACTTCAAAATGTTATGTAAAAAATACGCAATATTTAAAGTTTTTTTATTTTTTTAAATTCTTTTAAAACTTATATAGTTAAATTTGGAATATATATACTAATTTAACTTACATCTCTTCCCTGTGCACTTTACTTTTATCAGCATTCTGTTTATGTAATTTTTTGTTATATTTAGATTAAAAGTATTGTCAATAAAATTTTAATTTACATGAATAAACATAAACACCTACCAGCGCCCAGCCCATTTGTGCCCTTTGTATATGCTAATTAGCTTATGTTGTGGTTGTACTTCAGTTTAAAGATGCAAATGAGAATGTTTACATTTATTTTCTACGTAAAGAACCTCCCGCCATTTATTTTTGCATAGTTAATGGTATGGTAAGATCGACTCTGCATATTGTTTATCAATTAAAATATTCATACTAGAAAATTAAAATTTCTAATTTGTTTGAAATTCCAAGAAAATTAATGAAAAATTATATGAACGATGGATTATATGAATTCAATGAAAATATGTTTTTTTCTGAAACCAAATAAAATTTTAACAAGCCTATCATGTTTTATTAAGCATCTTAACAAAGCGTGATTTCTTGTAGCTTCGTTTCAGACGGTGATTTTTTTCCTCTAGCAGGTATCATTTCGGACAGTAAAATTATTCTTTCTATAAGGGGTCTCTATAATCTGTTTCAAAGGCTTTCCAATCTGCTATGGCAAATATGTATGAAGCTATAGCTAAATCTGTGTCAGTGGCCATTGCTAACACCATGGCTCCTAAAAAAAAAAAAAAGCAGACTTACAAATGATCAGTCAGAACCCCCAAGTGGGAGATAACATAAAAATGGGGTTAAATCAGGCAAAGCCCTTCAGAAAAGGCGCCATTGTGAGGGTCATGCTCCTCGTAGTTCGGAAGATTTAAAACTTAAATATTTCCAATCTATGCAAGACCAAGGTCATAATAAATCACACACAAGACCAGAGCCGGCCTTAGGTGTTCTGGCGCCCTGTGCGAACTACTCCTCTGTTTGAAATTTAGGAAAAATTCATGACAAAATTATATGAATTAAATGAAAATATGTTTTTCTGAAACCGAATAAAATGTCTAAGATATTTTAACAGGCCTATTTTAGTTTATTAAGCATCTTAACAAAGCGTGATTTGTCTTAGAGTCATCAACAGTTGTTTCAGAGCCGCTCCTGTGGACCTCTGGGAATTTAAGAAATATTCTGGTCTGAACGAAAGAACTTTATCCCCAGAGGGCATTCTAGATTGTCATTCGTGGAAAGAGAAGAACCTTCCATCTTTTTGTTCTCAAGAGAGGCTTATATACCTATGGAACGTTAGATGAGATGGAAATAGCGCAAGAAGCTCCAACAAGGAACCCTGAATCCAAATAAGGATGGATTTCAAAGGATGAAGCCTCAGTCAAGAGTAACTATCATCAAATCTTCAAAGGCATAACAAGTAAGATCAAGGCCACCATAGGCGAGATACAGGTGTATGGGACCTAGCCTCTATAGAGGTCGTGGGGCAACAACAGCTCCTCACTGGTGGACACCATCCAAATCCCGAATTTGAACACTAATGCATTGCTTTCATGGAAAGGTAACATGGAAGCAGCTGTACTTTTTGGGGACCTGAAGTTCAACAACAATCTAAGATTGAAGATACGGATAATTGGTTAGTATGTTAAATCGACGGACCTGTCTACAACCATTACTAGGAAAATATAAATGTAATGAGTAGAGCAGATTACTACAATTATTACAATGTGTCCTGCATGGTGGAAGATCCAAACTGAATGAGCACACAGAACAGGACCTGAAAAAACCTACTAATGGACAAACCCAGATCAATAATGCACATTTTTCAATGCACATGGGACTCCATTCTTCATTGACCCAGGTGCGTTTTACAGCATGGAAATTGGTGAGTCCATTGTAAAGATATTGGAATCAGAAAACGAAACCATGGGAGATTTTCTCCGGCCGGTGGTTGTACCCCCTGAATGCAGAAAGAGTACATAAAGTAGACTTTTTGACCATGCGCTGTAACGCTGCCATCAAACTGAGTGGAAGAAGCAGCCGTCTATTACGTCAAAACAAACTCAAGACTAAGACCCTGCACATTTTATGATACAACAACGCCACTCACAACCGTTATGCTTAAAATGTTAATTGTTAGGTGTGCATTCATCGACTATTCATTCAACTATTTGTACTATACTGTTATACTGTTTAGTATATTTTTTTGTATATTTTTTTTAAAAAAAGGAATTTCGAGTTTTGTATAATTTGTAAATATTTTTTTAAATATGTCAGTACACATACTAAAATAATATTTTCAGTGTTTTGCATCTCTATCTACATAGAGTCAGTTAATGGCCAATTCCATCACAAGAGAACAGGTTTTTCCGCTATTTTGAATAACAAAGCCACCTGTGGCCACGCCTACAATTGTCTTGAGATATAAGGGGGTTTGGATCTATACCTAGCATCAGAAGGAGCCTGCCATGGATACAGACACTGAGCTGGACCAGATCCTCTGTACTGCACTCTCCTTAGAAGAAGATTATCTTTTGAAGAACCAAGGCAAAGCCTATAATGGCAGCACCCAGGAGCCCCTTCCTGATATTTTCCCAAATCTAGAAAGCCAAGTAGGTCCCCTTGACCCAGTGGTCTTACAGGAGACACTACTGGAGCTTTACACAATGTTGGGAATCCAGCAAGAAGTTCAGATCAACACAACACGGAACAGTAGAGTTCCAGAAGGACCATGTGCTTTGCGCCCAACTGGAAACAACAATGGCTACCATTCCAAGGGCATAAAAAGTAAGTTATTTTATATTTCTATTTCAATTTTTATATACATATATTTTACATATGTTATTTTGGAATACATTTGCAGTTACATTTATGGCTTTTTTTGTAATAATATCTGACTTTCATCTAAACCCCCCCCCACGCTCCAATATTTATTACTATTGTTTTTAACTTTTCTAAAAACTTTTGAATCTTTGCCTGTGTTTTTATTGTTCTTCCTAAAACTACACATGACCATTTACATTTGGACCACTCAAGTCTCTAAATGTATGTTTTCTAATTAGAAGTCCACCAACCCAGGTTATGTACCCTGGGACTTCCCAGGGTTGGCAAACCGGAGCTCACTTACTTTAGGGAGAGGGGCATTACGAAGGGGTGAGGTAGGCACAGACAGCCTTTAGTGGGATTGAACTGGGCAGGGACCTGTGAAAAATGGGATAGGGGGTAGGCAGAACATGTGCGTGGCCAAATGTCACCCCTTGACCAAAGAAAAAAAAACTGTCCCTTAGACCACGGTAAGCAGAGCTTGACCCGGAGACTCCAAGTTAAACCCAGTTATGGTTATGCCCAAGAACTCAAAAAAAGTTTTTTCACAGAAAGTTTTTTTTTACAGAATTCATTATACCCACCAGGCTCAATTATATAACATTTCTTCTGTTGATATACTTTTTTTTCTCCCATTTAATAGAATGGTCCCTATGTTTTGCTGATGACAAAGGAGATTGTATTCCTGTTCTAAGCAAGGTAACATGCGCACAAACCGCCCACCCCACTGATGTTTTTATGCGCATTTATTTATTCATTCACCATATTATTTTTAATTATTAATAAAAATATATAAATAAATAATACATCTTGTAAATGTACAATTGTACATGTAGTATTTTAATAAAATATAAAATGATGAAACAGGATATATCTGTATTCTTTACATTTAAAAAAAATATATTAGATCGTTTTGTAATGTAATTTATTCGAACTCATTCATTCACACCCCATCGTTGCCCTCACAAAAAACTAATATAAAAAATATTGAACATATGAATTGACTATAGCAATATTTTTTGTTTGTTTGTTTTTCTCCTATAGGGCCTATTACAGAAGTCAAGGCGGTGAGACAAAAGCGTTCCAGACCTAACATATCAACCGGCAAAGTCATAAACAAAAAGCAGACACCATGTCTCCAGAATAAGTTCAATCCGACCTCTTATTCAAACACCGGATGCCAACGCCACAACGTACAGAATATCCTCCCCCCTACTAAACAGGTAAATAATGTAAAGGCATGTCCGTTAAAAGTTACTTATATATTTATATATAATTTCCAATGAAAATCAATTTTTAAATCTAAGTAGTCTTATGAGAATGAAATGCGTTCCGTTTGAATAATAAAACATTTATTTCCCTCTTTCCTTACAGTTCTTTTTTCAAAACGGGATGCAATTCGCCAAATTTCCGAATATTCAAGGGATGCAGGTTTTAGCCACTGGAGGAAACCAAAACTTGGTGTACGAGGTACCCACTTATTCACCGCTTTACAGCGGAAACCAAATCCCTCGTCATTATTTCCTATAACCCCGGAAGCCTCCAAGACGTCGAGGGTGAGCGGACAACAATGTAGGCCACAGGTCCACAGTCAGCACTTACTCAACTCTCTCCCGCTATATGACGTCTCCCACGGAAAGATACCTCATTAAGAATGACACTTGATCTGCAAAAACTCTTCTAAAAAAAATATACCGTCTAAAAAAATACAATTTATTTAGCAATTTTCCAAACGGGATAATTACGTGTAATATTACAAACTTTTGGATGTCATAGTTTTTAACTTGAAATGTTTATCGATTGATTTTAAGACTTTAAGACACAAAATACTGAATTTGCTCGATTATAAGACGACCCCCAAAAATCTGAATATTAAATTAGGGAAAAAAAAGAAAGAAAAAGCCTGAATATAAGATGACCCCAAAGGAAAAAAAGTTTTACCAGTAAATGTTAATTCATGTAAACTATTTTTTTAATAAAAGCTATGATTGAGAAAAATATTTTTTTTGTTTTTATTTCCTTGTATTTTCCAACCTGTCCCCCAGTTACGCACATCTGCCCCCAGGCTTGCCACTCCAGTATGGCACTGTGGCCCATGATATGCCTTTTAACCCTCTATATGCCACTGTGCCCTATGGTATGCCTTTTGACCCCCTATGTGCCACTCTGCCTCCAGAAATGCCTTATACCCCTATATGCCACTCTGGCATTTAGGGGGTTAAAAGGCATATTATGGGGCAGAGTGGCATATAGGGAGATATATAGGAGGCAGAGTGCTCTATTAAATGCCCCTTTAACGCCTCTCTGGCTCCTGAAATGCCTTATACCTCCCTATATGCCACTCTGCCCCATAATATGCATTTTAACCCCCTAAATGCCAGAGTGGCATTTAGGGGTATAAGGCATTCCAGAAATGCCCTATGCCCCC
>VKOC01027786.1:0-18386 GCA_009364415.1 Spea multiplicata
ATTACGAATATACTGTTATGCCGTTTGGGCTGTGCAACGCCCCGGCAGTCTTCCAAGAATTCATCAATGATTGCCTCCGGGACTTTCTCCAACAGTTTGTAGTAGTGTACCTGGATGACATTCTGATATATTCTTCGGATTTGCAGTCTCATCGTACCCATGTTACTCGCGTTTTGTCCCGACTACGGCTCCATGGACTATATGCTAAACTCGAGAAATGTGAGTTTGAGATCCAGAGGGTGACATTCCTAGGATACGTCATTACGCCCTCTGGTTTCGAGATGGACCCATCCAAGGTACAAGCCATCAGAGACTGGCCTCAACCCCTGGGCCTGAAACCCCTGCAGCGTTTTCTAGGGTTTGCGAACTATTACAGACGCTTCATCCGTGACTACTCCAAGGTTGCGGCTCCTTTAACGTCCCTTACTAAGAAAGGGGCTAACACCCTGGAATGGTCTCCTGAGGCCATTTCCGCTTTTTCTCGGCTCAAGACTAAATTTACCACCGCTCCTGTGTTGCTTCATCCTGATCCTCGGTTACCATTTGTTCTGGAGGTCGATGCATCTGAAGCCGGAGTCGGGGCTGTCCTGTCCCACAGAGTCTCATACAGTGGTCCTCTCCATCCGTGCGTATTCTTCTCCAGGAGATTCTCCCCGGCAGAGAGGAACTATGATGTGGGGAACAAGGAGCTGCTGGCTGTAATCCTGGCACTGGAGGAGTGGCGTCATCTTCTGGAGGGTGTTCAGATTCCTACATTGATTCTAACGGACCACAAGAACCTTCAGTACATTGAGAATGCCAAGTGCCTGAACCCTCGACAGGCCAGATGGGCTTTGTTTCTCTCCTGATTTTCCTTTGTATTGACTTATCGTCCAGGTTCCAAGAACGTCAAGGCTGACGCCCTCTCCCGGATACATGTGCTTCCCGAGGAGGAGGATCGTGCGCCTGAGCCCATTGTACCTACTACCAAGGTTCTCGCTGCTCTACACCTTCGTTGCCGGACTCCCTTGCTTGACCGCATCTCTGGTTTACAAGCCCAAGCTCCAGCTTCGTTGCCGGTTGGGAAACTTTTTGTTCCTGCTAACCTCCGTACCCGCGTGCTTCGTCTGTCCCATGGCTCCAGAACTGCAGGCCATCCTGGGCTAGCACGTACCAAAGACCTCGTGTCCAGGACATTTTGGTGGCCAGAATGGAGCAGGGATACTGCCCTGTTTTTTTCCGCTCCTGCCTCAAGTGTGCTGCCAACAAGTCTTCTAGAAATCTCCCTGCTGGGCTGCTCCATCCATTACCTCGTCCTTCAAGGCCCTGGACTCACCTTGCCATGGACTTTATCGTGGACTTAGCCAACTCCAAGGGATATACTGTCATCCTCATGATCGTCGATCGCTTTTCTAAGATGGCGCATATGGTACCCTTGAGGAAACTGCCCACGGCTTCAGTGTTGGCTGACTTATTCATGCGGGAGATCGTCCGCCTCCATGGAGTCCCTACTGAGATTGTCTCCGACCGTGGCAGTCAGTTTATTGCACGTTTTTGGCGCGAGTTCACTAGAGCCTTGGGGGTCACCCTGGCTTTTTCCTCCGCGTACCACCCACAGTCCAACGGCGCAGCAGAGAGGGCTAACCAGCACCTCGAACAGTACCTGCGCATATTCATTAACCATCATCAGGACGATTGGGCTGACCTGTTGCCATTGGCTGAATTTGCTCGCAATAATGCGGTACAAGAGTCCACTGGAGAGTCCGCTTTCTACTGTGTGTATGGTCTTCACCCACAACCCTTTCCTGGCGCCTTCCCTACTTCTACTGATCCAGTACTGGAGGAGCGGTTGGCGACTATCCAGTCTACGTGGGCTTCGGTGCGGAGGGCTCTGGAATTGGCTGGTGAGCGACAGGAACTCCAAGCCAACAAACGGCGTTCTAGGAATCCTGCTTATTCTCCTGGGGACAGAGTGTGGTTGTCTACGAGGTACCTGCGACTCAGAGTACCCAGCATGAAGCTGGCACCACGTTTTATCGGTCCTTTCTCGATTGTCCGCCGGGTGAACCCTGTCGCCTATGAACTCTCTCTGCCTAGGACACTCCGTATTCCTCGAGTCTTCCATGTCTCCCTATTGAAGCCGCTGGTTTGCAACCGCTTTTCGACCAGATCCTCTGTTTCGGAGACTTCGGCCACAGATATTCCTGGACGTACTCCTCAAGCTATCCTGAAGTCTTGCAGGCAACAAGGGAGTCTCCAATATCTGGTTCATTGGAGGGGACTTGGCCCAGAGAATCATTCCTGGGTACCGGAGGCTCGATTTTATGCTCCCCGTCTTGTGCGTGCATTCCTGGCTAAAGGGCGGAGTTGCTCTAACAGGGGTCGCCCCTTTGAGGAGGGGTACTGTCACGGCTCCCGGTCAGCAGCCGCGAGGTAGGGGGAGACCCCCCGCTTCGGTCCGGCGGCCGCAGCTGCCGTGAAGAAAGGGGAGACCCCCGCTTCGGACCAGCAGCAGCAGCCGCCGCGAAGAAGGGGGAGACCCCCCGCCTCTGCACGGCAGCCCCAGCCGCAACTGCCGCGAGGAAGAGGGAGACCCCCTGCCTCCGCACGGCAGCCCCAGCCACAGCCACCACGCAGAAGGGGAAGACCTCCCTCGTCTACCCAGCAGCCGCAGCCACCGCGGAGAAGGGGGAGACCCCCCGCTTCTACACAGCAGCCGCAGCCGCCGCGAGGAAGAGGGAGACCACCTACCTGCACGAGATCCTCCCAGCAGCTGCAGCCGGGAGATGCGTCCTTCTCTGGAGTCCGGACTCGTTCTTCTGTGCGCCACCTAGTGGCGCCGGCAGGTACTACCCCAACCTATATGGGAAGATTACGAAATCGCCAACCACAAGATGGCCGCACAGGAAGTGACGTAACGGCACTTTGAATTTTGGCGGGAAATCTCCAATTAGTGCCTAACTTCCTGTGCCTATTTAAGAGACTTCAGAACTCTGAGACTTTGCCTTCTGATGGTCGTCTATGCCCCGTGCTAGCACCCAGATAGCGTTCTCCTGTTTGATTCCTGTATTTGACCTCGGCTTGCCTGACCACGTTGTTTTCCTGTATCCTGACCTCGGCTTGTTCCTTGATTATCCTGATCTCTGGTATCCTGACCTCGGCTTGCTCCTCGACTATCCTGACCTCCGGTATCCTGACCTCGGCTTGTTCCTCGAGTATCCTGCTCTCCGGTATCCTGACCTCGGCTCTCTGGACCATTCCTGACAGTCCTACCTGACTACGGAGTCTCTTCTGTACGCTGTGTAGTGACAGAAAGAAAAGAAAAAAAAAAGGGGGAAAAAAAAAAGGAAAAATTTTTTCGCATAGAGGTATATATCTACACAGCAGTATCGCCTATGTGAATCTGACAATTTGATAACTTGATACTTCTGAGAGAATACGGCTTTAATAATGGCTTCTAAAAAGACTCAAGAAAAAACTATGAGAAAAGACAGAAAAGATCAGAAAACAGAAAAAAGACTCTCCTTTTTTACTCCGCCTATTAAGCACGATCAAAGAGGGTTAAATGTGGAGGAAAGTATTACTGGACTTAATCAAACTGATGCAGATATTTCCCACATAAGTCCCTCATCAACAACAATGGATATGAAACCGTTTATACAAGATCATTTGGATGCTCAGCTTGAACAAATTAAACAATTATTGCAGAATGCTATTCAAGAGTTAAAACTTGATTTAACAGCAATTACAATGAGAGTAAAACAAAACGAAGAAAAATTGGTGTACTTAGAAACTCAAGTTGAAACTTATCAGGACATTATCAAGCAGAGTGACAATAAAATAACATTTTTGGAGCAAAAAATAACAGATCAGGAAGATCGGTCAAGACAAAATAACCTTAGATTTAGAGGAATTCCAGAATCTATTTTGAACGATAACTTTCAAGAATACATTGAAAAATTTATTGATATGCTTGGTATTAAAAGGCAGGATAACATAAAGATCTGGAATAAATGCTATAGAATTCCTAAACCTACCAATATACCATCGGAGTCTCCTAGAGATGTCTTGATATGCTTCACCTCAACTACGCTAAAAGACAACATTCTAAGTAAGACAAGGAACATACCTTTACGTATCCCTTATGATACTATTAGAATACTACCGGATATATCCTACTACACAAGAACACAAAGGAGAAGATTTGCAGAAGCGACGGCGATTCTGAAACAAAAAAACATTCGTTATAGATGGACCTTCCCAGGGAAGATCACAGTAACATTTGACTATAAAAATTTTAGCTTTGACTCTCCAGAAAAATTAGAAACTTGGATGCAATTGAATAAGATCTATTAATGCCCAATTAATGCTTTTGAGGCAGGTTTTTAGATTTGGTGCAAAAGTTCTTTTTTTTTTTTTAACAGCATTTCACATGATTTATTAACTATCGATTCACAAATATTACTCGATATAACACAAAGGATATAATTTAACTTATCACTAAATTATTGGTTATTTTGGAATAATCACGAGGGATGTATTATGAATTTAAGTACTCTATTTAAATTGTCAATGGATATGGCTTAATTAATGGTATTTACGGAGTTTTTGCTATAGCAACCCCTTAAGTTGAAGGTATAATATGCTAAATCTATACACAATAACATTCATTATATCACAAAGATGTGAACTACCAAACTATTTTGGAATTATTTGGATTTATAATGTGGTTTTTTGGTTTTTTTCCTTTCTTGAACAACATTTCACATGATTTATTAATTATCGATTCACAAATATTACTCGATATAACACAAAGGATATAATCTAACTTATCACTAAACTATTAGCTATTTTGGAACAATCACGAGGGATGTATTATGAATTTAAGTACTCTATTTAAATTGTTAATGGATATGGTTTAATTAATGGTATTTACGGAGTTTTTGCTATAGCAACCCCTTAAGTTGAAGGTATAATATGCTAAATCTATACACAATAACATTCATTATATCACAAAGATGTGAACTACCAAACTATTTTGGAATTATTCGGATTTATAATGTGTGGGGTTTTTTTGTTTTTTTTTAAGCATTTCACATGACTTATTAACTATGGATACACAAAGATTATTTGATATAACACAAAGGATATAACCTATCCTAATCACTAAATTATCTTCCTATTTTGGAATAATCATGAGGGATGAATTATGAATTTAAGTATCCTATCTAAACTGATAATAGATATGTCTTAAGTTATGTTACTTACGGAGCTTTGTTACAACAGCTTTCATAGGTTGTTTTTGGTGTAAGGAATAACATGTTAAATCTATACATAAAAACACTCAACATATTATAAAGATGTGAAGTACCAAATTATTTTGGAATTATTTGGATTTATAATGTGTTTTTTTTTTGTTTTTTGTTTTTTTTATTAACCTGCCCTATTAGAAATACCCCAACAGTTCCAACAACCATCGGTAGGATGGTAATTATTCCGCTCGTATCTCTCGCACTTGGGGGATTTAACGAGAGACACATGCGGTTGTATATTTCTGTTTTTAAAATTGAGTTATATACTGTACAAAGTCTTAAATGTTGTCTTATTGTTTTGTATATAAGTGGAATTTTTCTTTTAGTTTATGACAGATTAGAAAGCATCACCAGGGTAGTAAAATATATTGATCAAGTTGAAAGCAATGCTTAAGTTTGCTACAATAAATGCCCAAGGTCTAAACTCTCCCCAAAAACGAACACTACTTTTGGATAGATTATGGTCGGAAAGGATACATATCTGCTGTATTCAAGAGACACATTGGAGATTAAGTGATAAAATAAATATGAAAACTCAGAGATTTCCCATTATATTTGAGGCCTCATTGAAAGAGAAAAAAAAGAGAGGAGTAGCAATTGTGTTTAGTAAAGATATAGACGTCGATATAAAGTTAATAGAATCAGATCCAGATGGTAGATACATAATAACGATAATCGAAATAAATAAAAAATTAATGACATTGGTTAATGTATATGCACCAAACAGTTCACAGGTTCATTTTCTTACAGTTCTTTTTCAAAAGCTAATGAAAATCAAACAGGGATTCTTGATGATTTTAGGGGATTTTAATTGCATACTGAATTCAGATTTAGACAAAATGACTCAAAAAGGTACGACAAAAGATAAAAAAGCTATTGCACAAGCTAAAAGATTTCAAATCTTGCTACAAAATCACTTCTTATTTGATATTTGGAGAACCATGTATCCTAATGAGAGAGATTATACTTGTTTCTCTAAATCACATAAATCTTACTCAAGGATAGATCTGGCGCTTGGGGACTTAGGTCTGATGTCTAGAGTCTTGAACTCAAAAATACATGAAATCACCTGGTCTGATCATAACTTACTGACAGTCCTGGTAGAAGGTTTAGTCTTTAAGCATCATCCTGAATGGATATTAAATGATAATTTAATGAAGAAAGATCAAGATATTGCCTATATAGATGAAACTACTAAGTTATACTTTAAAGAGAACGATGTAGATGAGATATCAGCAGGCAGCCTATGGTGCGCATATAAGGCAGTAATTAGAGGACATTTCATAAAATTAGAAGCTCAAAAGAAAAAAGTTTTGGAATCTTCCCTGTCAGAATTGTACATTAACCTTCAATTAGTAACAATAAAAAATAAAAAATCTCCATCAGCCCATGGGACCGAGAAGATTGAAGAAATAAAAAATAAGATCAATAACCTTTTATTAGAGAAAGTAAATAAAACTCTAAATTCTTTAAAAATGAATAGATACTATAAAGGGAACAGAGCGGATAAACTGCTCACTAACTTACTAAAAAAAAAAAAAGGGCAAAAAAGCGAATTACAAGATTAGTCAATAAAGATAAAACCCTGCTGAACCCTAAAGCAATAGGGAAAGCCTTTAATGAGTTTTATAGTATGCTATATAATATTCCGCAGGAATGCTCAGTATCGGAAATAAAAAAATACTTTAGTACTAGGGTTTTCCCTAAACCTACAAGAGAAATGCTTAAGGAGCTGAATAAAACTATAACAACTGATGAAGTCCAAAATAGAATTAGAGCATTAAAATCAAAAAAATCCCCTGGTCTGGACGGGTTTAATGCCAATTTCTATAAAACATTTATAAATCGAATATCTGGTAATCTGACTACTTTCTTTAATGAGGTTATGAAGACAGGGAATATTCCCAGTGAACTTTTAAGAGGCAATATAATACCTATTCTGAAAATGGGGGAAAACCCAGAGGACATGGTTAGTTACAGGCCAATAACCCTATTGAACTTGGATCTTAAAATCTATACAGGTATCTTGGCCCAAAGATTAAAAAAAGTTCTCCCCTGTCTGATCCATAAAGACCAGGCAGGATTTGTTATTGGCAGATCCTCAGTAAATCATGTAAGGTTTCTTGCAGATTTATTGGAATACTCAAGGAGGAGGGGAGTTCCCCAACTGACTCTGTCATTGGACGCCGAAAAGGCCTTTGGCAGAGTCAGTGTAACATTCACCCTTCGCTGTATGGACTTGGTTAAACTTTGTGCCATTCATTTCATGTTTCCAGCCACTAGTGGCCGCCCTTGCCATTCAGAACCACTCAGACCAACTATCAGGTCCAGCTGCAGTTGCTTACCTGATCAAGTCAGCCTTTATAAACCTGCCCAGCCCTGCAGTCTGGGCCTTGACATTGAAGTTAGAGGACTACGTGTTTGGTAACTGCCTTGTTCCAGTACCTGCCTTGTTCCAGTACCTGCCTTGCTCCAGTACCTGCCTTGTACCAGTTCCAGTGGGCAACCTGCCGTGTTCCTGAGTTGCGGCCAGCGCCCCACTAAAAGGACTCCCAAGTCGAGTACCCTGCAAGTGGGCAACCTGCCGCGTGCCCCGCAAGTGGGCTTCCTGCCGAGTGCCCCGCAAGTGGGCTTCCTGCCGAGTGCCCCGCAAGTGGGCTTCCTGGCGCGTGCCCCGCAAGTGGGCAACCTGCCGTGTGCCCCGGAAGAGGGCTTCTAGTCGTGTGCCCTGCAAGAGGGCTTCTTGCTGTGCCGTGTGCCCTGCAAGAGGGCTTCTAGTCGTGCCGTGTGCCCTGCAAGAGGGCTTCCTGCCGTGTGTGCCCCATCCCAAGGGTTTCCTGCCGAGTGTGCCCCATACAACGGGCTTTCAGCCAAGAGACTTTCCTTGCATATATATTGTTGTTCATCTACAATACAACTCTTAATCCGCATCTCCTGTCTGTGGTTTATTTCCGACGCCTGTCTGTACCGACCCCAAGCCATCATGCATCATGGGGTACAGACAGAGCCCCTCGTATCCCCTGCACCTGGGCTCCTAATAGACCTGCTCCCCCGGTTCGTGACAGTCAGTTGGGGATATATGTCAGAAGCCTTGCTTTCATTCGGTATGGATGGCGACTTTCATCGAGCTATCATGGCCTTATATACAACCCCTATGGGTAGAGTAGTTGGACCAGGAATCGAGTCCTCTTGGTTTTCATTAACTAATGGCACCCGACAGGGCTGCCCGCTTTCTCCTCTTCTTTATATTATTTCATTAGAACCCCTGGCAATAGAGATCAGATCGAGAAATCAAAGGATGTGGGAAAGATGAGACCCATAAAATTATACGCGGACGATATCTTAATAACAATTGAGGATCCGGTAAGATCAACAGAGAGCCTTATGGCATTGATCAACCAATATAGCCATCTATCGAACTACAAATTAAATGTCTCAAAAACATTGGCTTTACCTTTATCCCTTTATAATATTCAGAAAACACAGATAGAAAAATTTGGCTTTTCCTGGGCTAAAGACTCAATAGAATATCTAGGAGTAAAAATCTCAGTTAACCCCGCAGCCTGGCTAGAAATAAACCTATTGGGGCGTGGTTAGCCTGGCAAGGAAGATGGCCGCATAACCTGAGAGCTCCTCGCTGCCTGCTCCTAATTACCGCAAATTGCACCAGCTAAACCCGACATGGGTAGAACTAAACGGGCTCCTTCAGACCCTGGTACCCCCGGGACCACCAACAAGGCTCCTGGATCGTCTCTGCGTGAATATTTTCACACACCGGCCTTACTTCACTCGCAGCCGGAGGAGCCAGAAATGGCGCCGACCCCCACGTGCTCACAGGCCTCAGGAGAGGATTCGCCTCAGCGTGGCTCTGAGAGCCCTCCGGAGCCCTCCGCCAGGGATTGGCGTCGCATTTTCTCCTCATTGCCCACTAAAGAGGACTTCAGCCTCCTTGTTACGGAGGTGAAACAAACTGTCCGGGCCGAGGTGACAGCCTTACGGGCAGACATATCGCGGTTGGACGCAAGGATCTCGTCTGCTGAAACCAGGGCGCGAGACGTGGATCGACAGCTCTCTGCTTTTCAACGCACCTGTTCCTCCCAACTCGCCACCCTGTTCTATCACCTGGAGGATCTGGATAACAGGGGCCGACGCTCCAATATACGCGTGCGGGGTATGCCTGAGGGCGAGCGCCCGGAAGATCTCACGGGCCTCCTGGACCGCCTGTTTTCCTCGATCCTGGGCTGGCCGCCCGAAGCGGGGAGGAAACCCATCAAGTTTGATCGGGCCCACAGGGCCTTGCGTTTCGGTGGCGGATCCGGGGACCCTCCCCGCGACATTATTTGTTGCCTGCACAGCTTCGCTCTCAAGGAGGAGATCATGCGAGCGGCTCGCGCTCAACGGTTCTGGTCCTTCGAGGGACACAGAGTCTCCCTTTTCCAGGACCTTTCCCGCTTTACTCTACAAGCTCGGCGCGCGCTCCGCCCGGTTACGGCAGTCCTGCAAGACCACCACATCACTTACAGGTGGGGACATCCGTTTTCCCTGATGGCGCGCAGAGGCACTGCTTCTGCCACGCTCCGGACTCCCGCGGATGTCGCCCCCTTCCTCCGCGCATTGGATCTGCCGCCCGTGGAAGTGGAGGTCGAAGATTGGCTTCTCCGGGACCCGGGCCCTAGGATGAAGAGCCGCGGCGATCGTCGACCACCACCACCTGTTCGTCGGGCTGCTGTTGAGGATGTCCGAGACCTGCCTCGGGAGGCTTGACTTCTCCGCACCGTACCCATCTGACACAGCTGTGCGGACGGGCTTGTGTGACTTTGTGCCTGCTTCTTTCCGACCTCTGCGGTCGCCGATACAGTGCCTTCCGCCTCTCGACCCTGTATTGACTTTGCTGCCTTTGCCATATCGGTTACATGACTCACGTGAGCTACTTTGGGTTTGTTTTTGTTTTTTGGGGTTTTTGGGGTTATTGTTTTATTTTGTTTCGTGTCCGCCTGCCTAGGGACAGCTGCTGCGTTGCCCTCCCTTTGAGCCCCATCTGGGCCCCACCCGGGCTTCTCACACTTGGGGTGTTACCGTGCGGTGAGCGTCCTCACTCTCCCCTCACACATTCATTCCCCAGGCATTATCGTGGTCCGCGTCCCCTTTCGAGGCGTTGCACTCCTATATGCACCACCTGTTGGTTACCGCACTAGGTGTGCCCTTTGCCCCGCCTTGCTCCACTTGTGCGTTTGCCCGGGGCTCTACTTGGGACCCTGACACACGCCTCTGCACACGGACACATTTGCACTCGTGTTTACCCTTGCCTGCATTGCTGATTGCACATACACACCCATACCATTCCCTACACTCTCACTTACGCTCCTTGAGGGGAACACATGCCTGTGTTTTTGGCATATTGCCCTTTTTTTTTTTTTTTTTTTTTATTTACTATTATTTCTTATGATTACTTCTGTTGCGCCGGGTTTGATTTTATTTTCTCTGAATACCTACATAAATTGTTAAGCTCTCGCTGCGTCTGCCAGGGCCACGCTGGAATGTCTGGGTTATCCACCCCACGGGCGCTATACGTTGTGAGACGTGGTCTTGGTTACTAGTCGCCATTGGTATGCTTACCTCTATGGCCCGTTCTGATATTTGATCGCACGTATAATGATTTCTTTTTCTATTTTATTTTCTTCGCGTTATTTTTATTGTTTTCTCGCCTTACATGTCGCTCTCCATGAGCTTACTCTGGGTCGCGGCCACTTATATTACGCTGCCTGTTCGCGTTATCTTCTACCCTTTCTGTGATTTACAAGGGTGCTTTCTTTGTTGTTGTTTTGGCGGAGCGGGTGGCGGGACACTCTGTTATTGCTCTGCCACTGTTACGTTACTACTATAAACGATTGTACTGTTGCTTTAGTTATATTGCATTCCTTGACCACTGACTCCTCTGCCCCACGTGGGTTCTAGTGTCATTGCACTGCTCTATTGGTGGCCCTTTCCGCCTCAGCTGAGGTTCGGGTTCCCCGCCGGTAGACGACACATCTGCCCTGAGATTCCCTCCCCCTCCCTGCCCTACCTTCCTCCCTCTACCCTCCCGTTCCATACCTTTCTGGTTTTTCCCCTCCCATTTCTTTATCTGGGTATCGATCCACCACCGCTCTAGATGGCCTTCCAACCGGCCCCCCTCACGTTCTTCTCTGTGAATGCCAAGGGCCTTAACATCCCTGAAAAGCGCTCTAGGGCCCTTAGGGACTTCCGTTTACATAAAGCATCCGTTGTCTTCCTCCAGGAAACACATTTCAAGGAGGGCCTAGCTCCCAGTTTGCGTGATTCTCACTACCCCACTGGTTATTTTAGCAATAACCCCGACGCTAAGACTAAGGGGACTGCTATTCTGCTGGCTAGGTCGCTTCCGTTTTTGGTTACGGACACTCTGTCCGATGGGTCTGGTAGATTTATCTTTGTGAAGGGCACTATCGCCGAGGTTTTGTACACGTTTGCCAGCATCTATCTGCCCAATAGGGGTCAGCACACTGCTCTGCGCTCCATTTTGGCCTCCCTCTCTGATTTTGCCGAGGGCCTTCTCGTATTGGGCGGTGACATGAACGTCCCGCTGTGCCCCGAACTGGATACCTCCCATGGGTCCTGTTGTGTCCCGCACGGTCACTTGCGCTCCACGCGCAAATTGCTGGCCGACGCACATCTGATTGATTGTTGGCGGTCCCTGCACCCTGCGGATCGCGATTACACGTTTTACTCCTCGCCCCATAACAGCTACTCCCGCCTCGATTACCTGTTCCTCTCCCAGTCCCATCTCGATCTCCTACTAACGTGCTCGATTTTGCCAATGACCTGGTCGGACCACTCCCCCGTGACGCTGACCCTGACGTCCCCTTTGTTTAGAGCTAGGGAGTGGACGTGGAGGTTGAATGACTCCTTTTTGTTGGACGAGGGGCTTGTGGATCGTGTCCGCTCGGAGTTGGATCAATATTTCTTGGAAAATGACTCGCAGGGGGTGCCTCCCCCGGTTGTCTGGGAGGCACATAAGAGTGTTATGCGCGGTTTCTTTATCCGGGAGGGGGCGCGGCGGAAGAGGCTACGCGCGCAGGAGATAGACAGATTGACGTCTCGCATCGCGCACCTAGAGGCCACACATAAACGATCCCTGACTGACGACATTCACGGAGAGCTGTTGTCCCTGCGGGGCCAACTGTCGGACATCTTGAACTCTCGCTTCAGGCGAGCCTCTCTGTATAGTCGCCGGTTCTTCCATGAACACGGCAACAAATGTGGTAGACTCTTAGCGAAGATGATAACTCCCCACAGGAAGGCTACCCATGTCCATAAGATACGCACGGCCGCGAATACTGTGTCCTCCTTTCCCTCTAAAATTATTGAAGCCTTCCACTCCTATTATACAGAACTTTATAACTTGCCCCGGGCGGACGGACGGCTGACGGAACATGATAGACGCGCGCTTATACACCGTTACCTTGACCAACACGTACGTCGCAAACTTACGAGTGAACAGGCTGCCGAGATTGACAAGCCGATTTCTGTTGAGGAGCTTTCCCTTGCTCTGAGGGCTTCGCAGACGGGCAAATGCCCGGGCCCGGACGGGTTGCCCTTGGGTTACTATAAGACGTTTTCCGGTAGTTTGCTTCCATTTTTGCACAAAGCTTTGAACTCCCTCTTGGAGGGCCACAGCTTGCCCTCCCAGACTTTGGAGGCCACAATCACTGTTATCCATAAGGAGGGTAAGGACCCATGCTTGTGCCAGAGCTACAGACCTATTTCCTTGTTGAACACGGATTTGAAGCTTTTTGCAAAGGTTTTGGCAATGCGGCTGGCGGGGTTTCTACCCCATCTCGTACACCCCGATCAGGCGGGGTTTGTTCCTCGCCGTGAAGCGCGCGACAATACTATTCGGCTCCTTAACATTGCTCACGGGGCAGGAGCGGGGGGTCGTCGTCTGTTGTTCCTCTCCACCGATGCCGAAAAAGCTTTCGACAGGGTGGACTGGACGTTTCTGCGCGCCGCTCTGGGGCATCAGGGTCTTGGCCCTTCCATGCTCGCATGGATTGCTGCCCTCTACACCACGCCTACGGCCCGTATACGTGTTAATGGTGCTTTGTCCCCACCCGTGTCGATTGGCAACGGCACCAGGCAGGGTTGCCCCCTGTCTCCCCTCTTGTTTGTGCTATCCCTGGAGCCTTTTCTGGAGGCTGTCCGAGCGTGTCCCGATGTCCTGGGGTTTCGGGAAGGGGGGAGACATCACAAGGTTGCCGCCTACGCGGACGACCTACTTTTCGTGGTGGACCGCCCTGAGATCTCCTTGCCCAGCATTCTCGCGCTGTTCCGCTCCTACGGGGATTTATCCAACCTCAAAATAAATTTTTCGAAATCTGAGATCTTGAATGTCTCCGTGCCTTCGCAACAGGTCCCGACCCTTACCTCTAGCTTCCCCTTTCGCTGGTGCCCCGGGAAGATGAAATATTTGGGCGTTTGGTTGACAACTGACCTTTCCCGGCTGTATGACGTGAATTTTGCCCCTTTGCTGTCTGCTGTAACGTCCGACCTCCGGGAGTGGACGCCCCTGTATCTCTCCTGGATGGGCCGGGTGAATGTGATAAAAATGAACCTACTCCCACGGGTCTTGTACCTGTTTCAGACCTTGCCCATCAGGCTGCCCCGGGACTTTTTCGCCTCGCTTCGCTCTGCTGTCATTAGGTTCATTTGGGGTAACAGGAGCCCGAGGCAACGGTTCTCGCAACTCACGCGGCCGAAGCCTGCGGGCGGCCTCGCGCTGCCAGACTTTCACAGATATTACCAGGCCACTCACCTACTACGCGTGGTAGAATGGAATGTGACGGGCCCAGGACGGAAGCCTTGGGTCGCGTTGGAACTGGGCGACCTCCGGGGCCGGGTCCTCCATGCCCTCTGGGGTCCTGCCGTGGGGGCCCATGTGACGTCGCATCCCCTTATATCGGCAACTTTGACGGTGTGGCGGGCTACGGGTTGTAGGGCCGGTCTCTCCTCGTCGCCTTCACCCATGCTGCCTCTCTGGGACAACCCGGACTTTGCTCCGGGCCGGCTCTGGGGGCCTGAAGGGTATGCGGGCCTCCCCCTGCCTGTTCGGGCTCGGGACCTCCTGGCGGGTGGGTCGGTCATGGCGCTTGGGGACTTGCGCCCAGCCGCTGACCTTTCCTGGTCTGAACGGTTTGCACACCACCAGCTTACGCATTACCTCAACTCCCTTCCCAACCGCCAACGCTTACACAGGGACCTAACCTGTTTTGAGACCTGGTGCTCAGGCGAGCACGCCCCTAGGGGTGGCATCTCTCTGCTCTACTCCCTGCTCCTGGCCGCTTTGCATACCTCGAGACCTTCCTTCTGCGCGAATTGGGAGTCCATGAGCGCTGAGGCTCTTACAGACGAGGACTGGGAGAAGGTATTCATTCTCACCCACAAAAGCTCAAGGGCGTCTAAGGTGCAGGAAACTAATTATAAAATCTTGACTCACTGGTATCGTACGCCTCAGAGGCTACGCGCTATGTTTCCCGGTTGTTCGGATAGATGCTGGCGATGTGATGGGGATGTGGGCACAATGCTGCACCTGTGGTGGGACTGCCCCCGGATTCAGCCGTTTTGGAAAGAGGTCCACCGTGTGATCTCGGAGCTCTCAGACTCACCCCCCCCTTTCCATGCTTTGTCGATGCTTTTGCACCACACTCCTCACTCTCTCTCCCATTATAAACGCTCGGTTGTGCGCCACCTTCTTGATGCAGCCAAGGGCCTCATTCCCTTGTATTGGAAGCAAGCGTGCCCCCCACCACTCCGGGAGTGGATGTCCAGGGTTGAGGACATTCGTAAGATTGAGGACCTCTCTGCTGTTTCTTTGCGGCAGAGGGAGAAGTACACGGCCACGTGGTTTCACTGGCTCTCTTTTGTGCAGCCTAGTGATGCGTAGCTGGGCCTTTCCTCCACCCGCCTCTACCCTTTGTGCTTTCGCTGACACTGTGTGTGGGTCTACTGTGGGGCCTGCGTGCCCTCTTGCATTTATGGGATTGTCGTCTCTGCTGTAACCCCTGCGCGGGTTCCTATGTCCTTCTTATTTTGCTGTTCTACTGCCGTACATGGACGTGTATACCTGTCCCCTCCCCATCCCCCCCCTTGGTTTTCCTTTTTTCCTTCTGTACCCTCTCCCCCATCCTACTCCCGTTCTTCTAATATAAACTCCAATAAACATTGATTTCGAAAAAAAGAAATAAACCTATTGCCAGCCATAAAAGAAATGTATCAAATACTCAAAAACTGGCAAAAACTGTATATCTCATGGATGGGAAGGATAAATGCGGTTAAATCCTATTTACTACCAAAATTTATATATATTTTTAGACTAATACCATTTTCTGTTCCTGATGCCTGGCTAGAATTAATACAACAAGCATTTACACAATTTATCTGGGCAAAAAAAAAACCTAGATTGAATTCTCAACTACTAGCAAAAAAGTTATATGAGGGAGGCCTGGGTTTTCCTATTAAGCATTACGCTCTGGCTGCGCAATTTACCCATATATTAATGACCTTACTGGATAATGCACAATACGAATCTTGGTACGATTTAGAACTGCTAAATAATACTCCTTTTAAAGATCTCCAAACACTTTTTTGGTTGCCTAAAAATGAAATTATGGAATATGCTAAGACATGTAACAATTTAATTTTGGTACATTTGTTAAAGGTTTGGATTCAAATAAGGAAAAAAATAGGACTTGAAAACAAAATTATTGTGTCTTTACCATTGAGCACTATCGAAAATTTAATGCAAGATATAACTCTGACTTCATGGAAACACGCGGGCATACTAAAGATTTCAGATTTATATGAAGATCAGATCCTTAAAAGTTTTTCGACCCTACAAATACAACATAATCTTTCTCCGGGCGAATGTTTTAAATACTTAAGGATTAAGTCATTTTTGAGTAAAAATATTTGTTTTGACAATAAAAATAGCTCTACTCTCTTTTTTACAAAAATATTAAAATCTAACGATTATAACAAAATGACTACTAAATCTTTGGCCATAATCTATTCTTATAAAAAAATCCTGTTTCCTCCAGCGTTAAAAAAATGGGAAGAGGATTAAAATTGTGAAATAAAACTAGAGGATTGGAATTACGCGTTGAAACTTACTATGAAACATGTTCATTGTTTAAACCTAAATGAATTACAGTTTAAATTAATGAATAGATGGTATAGAGTCCCACTATTATTAGCTAAAATGTAACACAATGCTATACCCAATTGCTGGAGATGTGGGGAACCAAAGGGCGACGAATTACATATTTGGTGGAGCTGTACAGTAATTAAAAACTTTTGGAACTCTATATCCTCCCGTCTGCAAATGATTTTTGGACAAAAATGGAATCTGACTCCTGACCAAGCTTTGTTACATCTAAACCTCCCCAATACAAACAAAAATGACTCGAGATTCCTCCTTCATTTATTAACAGCTGTAAAAATGGAAATGGTTAGGAACTGGAAAAAGACGGAAGGGATTATCTGGGAAAAAGTTAAGGCACAAGTAATTTATCAATGTCAGATGGAGAGAGGAATTGCAACTTACCCAATTTTTTGTAAAGAAAAATATACTTTTTGGAATAGATGGATAAACCAATTACAAATGGGCAAATTGGATTAACATTAAAATACTTAAGCAAGTTTTATTCTTTTTGTAACTTAATTAATAGTTACAATAAACCCTGGTGATGCGGGGATACAATGTATGTATAATAAGTCGTGAACGAATTTGAATTCTAAATTTGTTATTTTGTATTTTACTTATTTACTTATGTTTATTATCTATATATTTATTTATCTTTTTTTTCTTTTCTCCCTTGGGGTTGTTATTTCTTAAATTCGGTCCTGTTATAAAGACACAAGCGAATTTTGCTTCTTCTTTTCCTGTATTTAATCTTGAAAAACCAAATAAATAATATTATAAAAAAAATTAAAAAAAATTAAGGGCCAGACATTTATTTCTGGTTCATTATTTTATAGTTTCCATATCAAACCAGTTTGTTTTGTACTAACGGTCCAAACAAATAAGTAAAGGAATAGCACCCAATTTAGGTCTGAGACTAGTTCAAATGATCAGTGCATGTATCTGGAATATAGATAAAGCTACAGTAGGAATTAGTCATCCGTTCCTTCTTGTGTCAAAGTATTTTTCTGGACATATCTTAGTACTGTTCAAGAAGATCACAGTGCATCACATGTCTGCACACCGAGGCACACAAGATATAGTAGCTTTTTGACACCTTTCACAGGCATATCACATTACTTGGAAATAACCTAATCTTTTGTTTTAAACAAAATATTTATTTTATTTGAGTTGGTGTCATTTTCAAAACCAAACAATAATGAATACATGTTTAAAATAATATATCTTTTGTTTTGAAGATGAGAAAAACACTTTTGGTTATGCTGTTATATATGTGTAGCATATTTATGTTACATATATAACAGCATAACAAAAAGTGTTAAAACAGATGGCCAGTTTACCATATAAACCAGTCATGTCAGGGTCTCAGCAACTTCTTTTTTTTGCACTATGAGTAAAGAATGGGCATGCAGAGATATATAGAATTGTCAACAAATGAAATGATTACACAAATAAAATCTTTACGGTCAATTTTACTGATGACGTAAAAACATTTATTTCAACACTATTGGAAAAATGTTGGTATTAATAAATGGATAATAGGACAGAGGTTCACTCCCCCTATACCTTAGGATGGGGTAAAATAGGAAAAGCAACATGACAATTGATTGAACATCCTTTCAATTCCTTATTATAATAATTATATTTAATATTGTCAGGGCCGGCCCGACAATGGAGCCGAGTGGGGCAACTGCTCCAGGCGGCACTTTTGAAGGGGCGCAACTTTGCCGCCCCCAAACCCGCTTTTTTTTTGAAGCGAAAAGAGAAAGGGACCCCTCTCTCCTCTGCTGCGAGTCTCCCTGTTCGGTCTCGGTGTCAGCTTGTAATGCTGAGCGCCGGAAGATGATGTCATTTCCGGTGCTCAGCATTTCAAGCCGGCA
>VKOC01027787.1:0-15787 GCA_009364415.1 Spea multiplicata
GTTCTGAAGCAAGGCAGGTACTGGAACAAACAAGGCAGGTACTGGAACAAACAAGGCAGGTACTGGAACCACTCAGGAACCAAACAGGTAGTCCATTGACTTTATCAATGTCAAGGCCCAGACTGCAGGGCTGGGCAGGCTTATAAAGGCTGTGATAATCAGGTAAGCAACTGCAGCTGGACCTGATGATTGGTTTGAGTGGAAAGGGCGGCCACTAGTGGCTGGAAACATGAGTGTCAAAGTAAAATAGAAACAAGTCCAGATAGCGCATGGTGAAACGTGACATACCCCCACCGCAAGGAGCAGCCTCTGGATGCTCACAGAATCATGGATCGTTGATCTCACCGTTTGCGGCGAGACTTCTTCTTCTTCGCACGTGGTGCTTTCTCATACGCTTCCAGATCTTCACGACTTATTACAATGCCGTTGGAAGTCACTACGAGGTCTGATGGCAGGGGTTCTGTTGTGCTGAGTTGGGCTAGATAGGCCTCAGCTACTGGATACACAGATGTGATAGTCCCGGTATGTGCTTGTCTTGCACTACTTCTACTCCTGTGAGTGGTAGGAGTGGTGCTTCTGACTGCACAAACAGCCGGGGGGTTGATCTCCATGGATGTGTCCATGACCTCTGCATCGGATGACGCACTGTCCATATAGGACCACTCGGGGGTGTCAGACAAGGTCTGGAGGTCTTCTGACATGGTGATGGAGGGCGTAGGAGTCACAGGTGCTGAGGACTGGTTAACCCCTGCATCACCTGTCTGTGGTCGCGACAGGAAATGCTCCTGCCTTGTGACGTTGCTGGCGTCATATGCAGGTTCCTGGGCATGGGGTTTCTCGATCTGGGATGCGGACGGCTTGACTGGTCTGTGCGGACAATATGTTATCCTGTGGCCAGTCCCTCCGCAATAAAAGCATAGGTCGTCCTCTTGTCTCCTTTGCTTTTCTTTTCTGGTGAGCGGCTCTCGCCTAAAGCTCTTAGCAGCCTTCTTTCTTCCTGTCTGGGTCTTGGTCTTGGTGTCCATGCAATCAGCTTCTAATATTGACCTTGCTGACTTGCATAGGTGGAGTATACATTCCGCCAACAATTCCAGTACTGCAGGTATCCCCGCGGACTCCTTGTATTGGCCTTGACATTCTGTCATGAACCGGGGAAGCAGGTCTAGTAGGAGCCCAGGTGCAGGGGATACGAGGGGCTCTGTCTGAACCCCACGATGCATGATGGTTTGGGGTCGGTACAGACAGGCGTCGGAAAGAACCACAGACAACAGATCAGGAGATGCAGATTAAGAGTTGTATTAGATACTATGGTACAACAATATATATATGCGACAAGCCCTCTTGCGGGGCACACGGCAGACAAGCCCTCTTGCGGGGCACACGGCAGACAAGCCCACTTTCGGGGCACACGGCACGGTAGGTACTGGAACAGGCACGGTAGGTACTGGAACAGGCACGGTAGGTACTGGAACAGGCAAGGCATGTACTGGAACAGGCAAGGCAGGTATGGAACAGGCAAGTGGCAGGTACTGGAACAGGCAAGCGAAGGTACTGGAACAAGCAAGGCAGGTTACTGGAACAAGCAAGGCAGGTACTGAAACAGCAAGGCAGGTACTGGAGCAAGCAAGGCAGGGTACTGGAACAAGCAGGCAGGTACTGGAACAAGCAAGGCAGGTTCTGGAGCATGAGGGGCAAGGGAGGTTCTGGAGCAAGGCAGGTTCTGGAGCAAGGCAGGTTCTGGAGCAAGGCAGGTACTGAAGCAAACAAGGCAGGTACTGAAGCAAACAAGGCAGGTACTGAAGCAAACAAGGCAGGTCCGAACAGGTAGTCCACTGACGTTAATGTCAAGGCCCAGACTGCAGGGCTGGGCAGGTTTATATAGGATGTAATAATCAGGTAAGCAACTGCAGCTGGACCTGATGATTGGTTTGAGTGGAAAGGGCGGCCACTAGTGGCTGGAAACATGAGTGTCAAAGTAAAATAGAAACATGTCCAGATAGCGCATGGTGAAACGTGACAGTCTGGCATTTTAACTAGTGACAATTCACTTTTTTTTTCTATCCCTACTCTGATGCTAACATTTTATTTAGGTCCACCAAACATGTTGAAAGGTGCTGATAAATGCCATGTTTGAAGCTTGAAGCAGTCATGCAGGTAATCTAGAAAAATGAAATGCATATTAAGCTGAAGCAGTTTGAGAGAGGTGAATGAAGCAGACCATGATGAATGAGGCTCTATGCTTTATACGGCAGATATCTGATATGTGTTCTTTTCCAGTTAATTAGCATGTGTGCCGTGCATGCACACAAGTGGGTGTTTATGCCTATATACAGAAAACGTCATTAAAAAAAATAGATTTTAAAACCCAAATTTTTTGCTATGTTAAAGTAGACATTGAAATAAACATTTAATTTTATTTTTTTAATGAATTTTTGGCAGCGTCAAAGTATCATAAATATTAAGTATTTTAACTGGGACTGATGACAACTCACTGGTTATGTCATTGATAATTTCCCTTATTGTTTCCTTGAGCGGCTTGGTGGTACGTCCCACATACTGGCCACAGCATCAAATCAAATAAATAACAATAGCTTGAGAGCTGATACTGTTACTAAAATTCATTTTTTTTAAAATTGCAACACATATTTTTTTGTCAAATGTTCTATTTAATTGACGTTTAGATTTAACAAGGCTGGCAGTCATCATACCTTGGATGTGTCTAGAGAAATTAAACCCAGTTATCAATCACAGTCGGGGAGAGGAAGTCACTGAAACTGCCATATTTTTGCCATAACTTATATGGCAATATGACATCATCTCCCTCGAAAGAGAGGATTTACCAAAATTTGGTAACTTTGCAATTTGGACGAATCCAAATGCACAAGTCTACAGTATACACAGTTTTTCCTTAAACCAAGACCATTCAATCCCTTTGCCCCTCCTGTAAAGCCTTCAGTCCTTAATGTACCATGCTATTATGAACCAAATGGTATTTATTATAATTATTATTACCTTTTATTTATTCCCATTAAAACAATGCATTGTGAGCCCGTACACATGAAGGGGTTAAATAGCACCAAGAATGTAGGTGGAGAGAGCCCTGCTCGCAATCTTACAATCTTGAGGCTTTAAACCTATTTTTACCTATTAGGCTTGTACGGGAAGCCCAAAATAATTTCAGAATATTTTTTGCTTTGTTTTCGGCTCATTACAAATATACAAAGGAAATAATAATAATAATATATATATTGAGCATTACTGCAGGAAAATGCTCCAAAAATATCACATGACTGATAACAATGTCCACCTTCAGGTCTGCAGATGAGGGGAGTTTATTTGAACAAAATTAGCTAAAAATGAACTGATTTTTGTCAATGCTGACCTACATTATCGTTTACAGCACTGGGTATAATGTTCACGAAGAAAAATATTTTTCTCCTGGGACTTCCCCTTTAATCTGACTTCCGCCTGGAGAAATTGATTTCTTTTCCACAGCAATTGCACATCCTAGTCAACCCACTGACAATTATGTGTATCTAAAACCCATAGAAACACCCGCACAATAGTTACACTTTCCCTGTGGAGAGAGAGAAACACTGGGCTCAGGTTTGTGAGGATGGTGATATTACACATGTACACATCCATACGTAACATCTACACCGCAATAACACAACAGGACCAGCAAGTTTGCAGAGCAGCGGCCCAAAATTCAAGCAAAGTAAGCAGGTCTTCAGCAGTAGAGTTCATAGACGAGGCCTTTGTTACAATGAAACCCCACCTTTTCTACTTTGCAGGTTTGAGACTCAAAGAGTCCTAAGCAGGTTGAAAACCAATATTTACTCTGCCAAAACTACTGCAATGGCTGTTCTCTTCCAGCTGATTTTGAAGAAGATAGCTTTGCAGGTCCTTTATAAACTTAATTCTAGCTTTTTGAACAGCAGCATGCTTGCATGGTTGAAAGTGTTTGACTGTTGTGGGAATATAGGTTGGCCATCAGACCAGGCCCATCACTATAACCACTTCCATGGGTAGCTCCCCTGGGATATCCTACATTTATGAGATTCCCTTTGCCACCTGCCTGGTTCATAACTATTATCATTAGTCTCTACTCTAGCTGCCTATAGATCACCGTGGCCAGCCAGTCCTACTACTGCTCCCATGTCCTTATCAGGTGGAGACTCTGGAGAGGATCTGGATGTGAGACAACTCTTTGGTCTGTCTCTTCCAATGTGAATGTTTACACAGTGTGCCAAATAAATACATGAAAATGTATAATCGTTTGTGTGTCATCACCTGAAGCAGACTGTGTCTATGGCTGTCAGTTGGTTGAAGATCAGATCAAATTGAATGACCAATATACACAGAAATCAAGGTAATTTCAAAGGGTTCACACACTTTTTCCTACTACCCTAGTAGTTGTAGTTGATGTTTTTCACAGCCTGGTATGGATGGTTTTAATGAAAAACAATTCTGGCTCTATGTAGCCTGCTTTTAGGTCAAACCACAAATTGGTAGTGGAAAAGATCAATTGAAATGTCAATAGAATGGGTACAATTAAGACACAGTATACGTCCCTGCCTAAGGCCAACCAGTAATTACTAAACTATTGATTACAATGTAGCATTGTAGCTTGATAAAATAGTTCTACAAATAGAATTCATGTGAAAGAATGAAACCATCGTTCTTGCTCAGCTAAGCACTAGGCTGTGTAGGCAGTTACTGGTGAGATTCCAGGAAATAATCTCTTTGTATTCCCTTGCTGATAATAATGTCATGTGATTCATATTGTATATTATATTTACTAAATGCAGAAGGATGAGGTACTCAATGAAATAGAAATGGGCCAATTGGCTTAATGTGTCAGAAAATACAAGCAGGGAGCCTGGTTGTGTAGCAAGAGGGAGGTGATTCTACCACTTTACAGATCGCTGTTCAGACATCACCTAGAGTATTGTGTATGGTTCTAGAGACCCCATCCCCATCTGGAAAGAGTTCAGAAGAGGGGGACTAAAATGTTAAATTATTTACAGGAAAAGATTTATGAGGAAAGACTATGGGATCGCAGTATGTACTGCTTGGAGGAAAGGAGAGATATGGGGTATGATTAGATAGGGGGTATTAGATAGGCTGAAAAAAGACATGCGTTCATCAAGTTCAGCCTTTCCCAGATCTGTTAATTGCTTGCTGTCAATCCAAAAGAAGGCAAAAAACCCAGTTGTGGCTCATTTGTTGTTATCCCTAATTCACTAACATTTAGGGTGTAAGTTGCTTGTGCATTCCGTACCCCGAAGTGCATAACTTTGCATTTATCAACATTTAAAGGGATTTAACAAAGTGCAGAAGGGAATTTTATTTCAAAGGAGAATACATGTTAGAACAAGAAGTCATAATCTAGAACTAGAAAGTTTAGGCTTAATAATGTAAGAAATTAAATCTTTATTGAGACAGTGTTAGATAAGTGAAACAACCTCCCATTCAATGTGATGCAGGTTAATACTGTGAAGTAATTGAAACATGCAAGGGATAGGCATACGGATATCCTCAATTTAAGATGAGACCAACGACTGATCAAGATTTGGGTCTTTATGTTAGGCAGACTAGATCGGCAGCCCTCAAATTCTACGTTTTGATTTGTAGGTAATCTCCAAAGTAAAAAAGCAACAAAATATTTCCTCACTATTCCTTGAATAAATGGATGTGGAAGGAATAATTAGTTCTATGAAACAGTTGGATCTCGTTGTTGAAGTTGAGTTGTGGACTGCCCTGTAAGGATTAAGCTGTTATCACATTGGTTACTATATTTGGTTTGTTGGTTTGCATTCTCAACTTTGACTTGACTTAAGAAATTAACTCTAGTCGTGACCTAGCTCTTCTTCAAGATGCAGGGTCCAGCAAGTGCCCATAGTGTTCAGTAATAGAATGTCTTCCACCGATCTTAAACACTTAAACACTTTCTTGACTCATATTTTTCTCTTAAAATGGATGAAGCTCTTCTAGGGGATGTCTCCATAAATCCCATCTATATCAAATGTTGGAAAAACCAGAACTAGTTTCCTTTTCTAATGTCCTATACTTCACAAGGACTAGGAGGAAGAGCTGGAGTATCTGGAAATAAATGTTTAAATTGGTTAATCTATTTAACTTATAGTGAATAAATACCCAACGAATTATTTACACATGTTTAATAATTTTATATTGAAAGAAAATTTGTAACTAGAATATAAAATATAAAAGAAACATGTATGATTTTTCAGCTATCCAGGAATGCAATAGAAGCGTTGAAAGACCAGGCTACAGAACATTATAATCCGAGGTATTTGGATTATAATGTATTATTAACATATTTAATAATGATTTCTTTCAGTTTTGAAAGAATACTAAATAAAATGTTACATGTCATTTTGTATTGTAACAAAATTTGTCTTGGTAAAAAAAAAAAAAGCTGAAATCTTTCCTAATTTCATACTTCTTTTAGCTTTATGAGCTTGGAAATTCAATTAGTGTTAGTGCTCATGGTGCATTGCACTCAACTGTCATTGGTAGAACCTTAGGAAGATATTTTTAATTAAGCAGTAAATTAAGCCTACAATAACCTTTGTCTGAAAGGTGGAAACTAGAGTGATGGTTGTTTCTGTAATTTGTAATGTTTCATGATGTATGTTGCTTCAGGTCAATAATTATGCCTTACACCCTCCAGAACACAGTGTAAGTGATTGAACTGGTAATTATCAAATTAGATTCTGAAATGAATCCATAAAAAAGGAGAAAAATCACTATTTATACTGACATATATCCAAGCTTAGCTGCACAGAATCACAGTTGTAGCTGTGGTGGAATTGGACATGATTGTCCCCATGCTGAGACATTCCTGAGACCTCCTAAAATATGTATTCCTAGTTGCTTACCGTTCACAGAAGTCAACAGTTAGATCCATATGCACTTAACAATAGGGTTACACTTTCCAGGACACCCAATTCATAGGTGGTACTATAATGAGTGATTCTCTGCCCACAATGTGATGATGGAGTGCATTTTTTAGCGTTTTTCTGGATGCGAGCAATGATCCACATAATGGGGATACTGCCCTGAACTCTAATTCAGACTGTTGGCAGACACCAGAGACATTAATGCAGGTGACGGGAAGAACTTCAATGTTGTATCACATTTTACCCCATTAAAATGGCAGCCTCGTCTGGCACTGTACACACTCCTCTTACATGTAAGTTGAAAACTCCGGCTTCTGTCATGGCTCTCTAACCAGATATGGATAGTTCAATGAGTATTACATTCACTAATAGAATGCAAAAGTTGGCAATCTAGCTGGTGGTATGAGCCAAGTTGGTTCAAAGCCAGGCCCCAGGCTAGGCTCATGGACCCACATGTGAGCCCAGCCAGCATCGCCTGCGTCATTATGACCAAGATGGAGTTTCAACCTTAGTGTCCATCACCTTAACCAATATCTCCCCATTATACCACTGTGAGGCGTTACACATTTGTGAGTTTCTTGAGTGTTTGCAAGTTAAGGTACAGCATACTGAACATAGGACATTTGTACTTTTGCAGGCTTTACCCCTCATAGTATAATAGAGCAACTACATAGTAACCATAACATACGCTGGGACTTTTTTATATACAATTTGCAAATTAACTACAAAAAAAAACACCCTTCCGACTAGAGAACTAACTACCCATGCTAGGCTGTGTTCTTGCCTGCCTATTTCCCTGTCCAACCCCAAGTCCTAAGCACTTTTGGGGGGGCTACTAACAATATACTCAACACTTCTATAGTGACAGAGCTGCCTTTTGAACTCTCTTTAAAACCCCCTGACCACACTTCATATCTCAACTATTTCTCAACGCCAGCTTCAGTCTGTGGTTAAAACATATGAGGTCAGTTATTTCCCCTCTGAATCTGTACAACTTGTCAGAAATACATTTCTTTAACTCTGACCATATTTATTATATCCGTATTAGAAATTCTTAAAAAAAAAATAAAAAAAATAATAATACATTTGAACTGTGTCCACATTCTTGGACTTGTGCGAAACACAAGAGATTAAAGGGTTAATAGCTGGATGCTACAGATGTAAGAGAAACATCTGAAAATATTTGCATCTAATTGGAATTCTCCCTCAGTTTAAGCCGTTATATAAATGTCAAAAGTTTTATGTTTAATATGTCTATTTATCTGCTGTGTGTGCACATACATAATTTTAATAATAAATCAGATTTTTTTTTTCTTCTTCACAAAGTGCAAAGTGTAACTATTTCTAATTATTCTGATCAGAGATCACACATTCATTGCTGACTAGTAGAAATACACCCAATAAAATGTCAGCAGTATTAAAATGGAAGAAAAAATGACAATGCCGCGCACCAGAAATGTACATTCTGAGTTAATCCCCCCCTCTAAAAAAGTGCAAATATTTCCAAGTTCAGGATTTCTGTTAATATAAACTGTATCGAGCAATCAAATGCAATGTTGTAAGCATGATATTAATGTTTTTCCCTATAGTAAACAAACTAAGTCGGCCATATTTCCACCAAGACCAACCATCTTAACTTCCTGTCCCCTGGTTCTGCATGGTTATTGCTCCCCCTATAAGTTAGTTCCCCTCCTCTGTTAATGTCCCTTCCTGCTGGCGGCTGATTGGCTCTGGTGGCCGAGGGGATGAGAGAAGACCGCCAAACAGGAAACCAATTAATAATTACTAATTTGCTACATAATTCAGCTACCAGAAGGCAAAATATTCCTTATTTTTAAAGCAAGGATCTAAAAAGCAGTTCCATTAATTAACAAATAGAAAGTACAGGGTAAAGGTAGTTTTCGTGAATGAATTCGGCTGAAACCGTGATGGCGACAATTCATTTTAATGTAAGAACAGGAACTGAATTGAACTTTGCTGTTAGGAGCGGAATGGTGCATTTTGCTAGAGCCGGTCACATCTTACATTTATTTAGATGAATAAAGTATGGCGCAGTGCAATTATCAAGACATACAGTCCCTGGCTGGCATCTATGCTTTCAACTAAATTTAGCAAGCAGCTTTAAAAGTAGAAATGCAAACTCATTTTGTTCTTAAATTGATCACATCTACCAGAGCCCTGGAAGCCTAAGAAAACCTTAAGAAAAATTTGACTTAACCCTTTTGCTGCATCTTTGTGAAAAAAAGAAAAGTAAAAAAAACGAATATCTGTTAGTTATATATTTAATATTACGATAGGGATTTTGCTAATATGTTAAAAAAAGAACATTCTGAGCTATGGATACTTTTCTCATATAATGCGGGTAATGCGGTAGGTTGTGTGACATGTCCAACGCTCGTGGGCTTTGTGGGTCATGATTTTTGGGCACTGCCCCACTGTCCAAGACAACTGCCCCACTGTTCATTTTTAGTGGCAGTGGGGAGCATGGGTTGACTGGCCCAGGAGGCTGTACAATCAATGGAGGCCTGTGCTGTTACCTGCATTGCAGCTTCCACCATTGTCAGATCCAGCTGGGCAATTGGCCAATTACCCCCCCCCCCCAAAGAGATAAAGAGCAGGGGAAAAGATCACGTAACACTGCATTGTTTGTGTGTGTCTGAGTATATGTGTGACCAAGTGTCTTTGTTTGAGTTTGTATGATAATGTGTGTGGCTATGTTAGTGTGGGGGGGGTATGTTAGTGTGTGAACATGTGTCTTTGGGTATATTAGTGTGTGTCTGGTTCTTTAAGTTTGAGTGTCAGGGTATGTTTGTGTGAGTGCCTGGGTGTAAGTGGGTCTGGTCATGTTATTGTGTGTCTGGCTGTGTGGGTGTGCTGAATGTCTACTTGCGTTAGTGTAAGTGTCTGGTGTGTGTGTATTAGTGTTAAGTGTCCGTTTGCATTAGCGTGCGTGTCTGGATGTGTGTGTATCTGGATGTGTGTGTATCTGGATGTGTGTGTGTGTCTGGGTGTGTGTGTGTGTCTGGGTGTGTGTGTGTGTCTGGGTGTGTGTGTTAGTATGAGTGCCCTGTTCAAGGTCCACCCCTGGCCTTCAAGTGACCTCCTCACAACGCTATCATTGCAAGGCAGGAATTTGAGTGTGACAGGCAGGTGACTATACTCACTCCAACCACTTATTGAGCTGTCCTTCCCTACTTCTTGCCACACTCCCCAACTCAGTTTGGACACCGGAAATGTTGAGGAGCATGGTATATCTATACACCATTATTAAAAATGGCAGAATTATTGCCCTTGCAGCTACCCATGTATATTGAATATAGGCATAATATTTAGTCGTTTCACACTGAAAAATAGAATAAATAAGGATTTATTAACAAACAATTAATTGGAAAAGAAACAATGGACATTTTTGATGTTGAATAGGAAAATAATTCTTAAAGTAATTACAAATAATCTCTATGTAGGAAAGGAATAAATTAAATTACTTATTTAATTATAAGAATTTTCTTTTTTAGTCTGATGAATTAAGGTTATAATACTGTGCATAGACTAGCTTAACCTTGATTAGCATGGAATATTTTTTTCACTAACTTTGTAAATCCTTTCAAATTCTGTGTGTGACTTTATACGCCTATGACTTTATAAATCTTGAGGGGAAAAAAACACATACTAACAAAAAAAAAGTACTTTACCTGTCATTTATGAGTTAAACCAACTGGTTTGTAAATGAAATCCATGGGCTAGCTATCAAGATGACTTAGAAACCAATGAAACGGGTTGGAAACCATAAATCTGGTACATAACCATTGATGTATGACTTTGCCAAAATATAAACGGTAAACAGAAAAGTTTAACAATATTGAATCACAAGACCTATGAGAAACTGGACCAACATATAAAGATGAAATGTGCTACTAAGCTTCAAAAGAGACCAAAAATATGACTCTCTCTACTTTTCCCTGCATACTGATAATGCTGAGCTATGTGTAGCTAGCGCTCAAAAGTTTGGGGTCACTTAGCTGTTTTCATGGAAAACTTTAGACTGTAAACTTGGTTATTTAGGGGGTTTTAGATATAAATGTTCAAACTTTATCTAAAATGTCCAGGGCCGGACTGATGATGATGAGACGTCCCTTGCACTTTAAGGCCAGTGTCCACAGCCGCACTTTATGTTCTCATAGCGTGCTGCACACTTCTGCAGCCGATCTGCCACTGGAGTGCCGACTGGTGGTCTGGCACAGTGGCCCGTCATGAGTTTGTCTCGTGTGCCAGATGGCTAGTACAGGTCAGATTGACTACTTGGCTGTGTGAAAGATGCGTTGAGAAGCAGGCGGAGGGAAGACATGGCTGGGGCCAGGAATAAGCATATTTGGTATGTTTCTTACCATTCTTCACATCTCCTAGAGAATAGAATGATGGTGTGGCCCAGTAAATTGGTGGTTTGAGGATACTCGTACCCCCCCACTAGAGTCAGGGCTGTAACGCTATTGGTTGCACAACAGATAGAACCCTCAGGATAGAGAAAGAACAAGAATCCATAACCAACAGAGCAGTGCAGGTCTAAAACAGAATAGCGGAAGGTGAAATATGGAGCTGGATAGTGAATACTTGATGCATTATGGAGTAGGTTAACCAAGTAGGTGAAGGAAGCCGCAGCCCCAAACGATGATGCATGGGTGCAAGTAAAATGTGGGAATTATTGGATGAGCAGTTAATGGAAACAGCATCAGATGAGAGTTCATGGGATCAGAGAGCCCCCAGTGTAAGTGCTTCTAACTCACCTCCACGTCTGAGGCCAACACTGGTCCAGGTCCCCATCACAGGGAGATTGGCAGAATTCTTGCCCCACTCCATATGCGGCAGGATGGGGGTAATTAAAGGACCTGGGTGTTGTACTGCTGTGAAATTAAATAACAATAGAAAATCTCCTATGGGAGGCATGGGGACCCAGCCTTACATTAAGAAAACAAAATTAGAAATAATAATAAAAAAGCTACCTACCCCTCTCTCCCCCCTAGCCCTGAAAGGGGGATTCATGGCTGCACATAGTGTGGGAATTGTTGGAGCAGCAGTTGGTGGGAACAGCATCTGGCGAGTGTCCTGGGGATCAGAGAGCCCCCAGTGTACAGTACATGCGTCCCACCTTCACACTGGAACCCAGTGCAGGGCTGTGATTCTGGTTACTGCAGCACAAGTATATCGGCAGAATTCTTCCCCCAATGCAGTGTCATACTGTCCATAGTCTCTAGGAATTTTTTTTTTACTTTTTTGTTATATACCACCGTGAATAAACCTAAAATACGTGCTACTGTGGAAAAGTGAAAATAAAGTGATATAAAAAAACAATAAATAAATACTTCCCAAAACAGACCGCAGCTGCCCAAACAACACTCTTCCTCAAAGTGTAAAATTATGAATGAACCAGGACATGTATGGGGCGCAGGTACATATAAAGGGAAGAAAAAATAACACAATATAGTGTAGATTGTATATTCAATGTTCATAAAAAGTGATTGGGTTGCCCCTTTCCTGGAGCAAAAAATTAAGGACCAAGGACTTTGTGGATGATGTCGGGTGAATTTAGACAAAATAATTCAGAATATCATCACGTCCTGAGGTCATGGACTGGCCATGGTCTATTAAAGATGTGTATCTAAAGACGTATAAGTGTACGTATAAGTGTTACTTTCCTAATCCCTTTACCTCTGCTGTGTAGTCGCCATTGTGTTGTGAGATTAGCCTGTTGCTGAAGTTATTGTGTAATCCCTTACCACTTCCTTATGTTGTATCTTAATTGTTAATCATTTCCTGTTTCCTGTGTTTGTCAATTTCGCCTCTTGCATCCTGACTGGTGTGCCGTGTGGTTAATGGCGGGCAATTAAAATAGCCGTCCATCAATACATTTGCTAACCAATTATTACCTATAGGTACCGTTGCTCACCATATAGTGCAACACTTTGAAATTCCCCTATACAAATTTCACGAACTGAAATGCATTTTTCTAACATATATTATTCAGTTATTCTAAAACGAAAAAATACCCTTACGGAAAAATAACAGGTAAAATAAAATGGAAATTCAAAGAGATTCCCAATCTCACATTAATGAGGTGCAAATCTTCCTTTGGTATAATGATTGAGGTTGGCTTAAAGCCTTTAGTTAGGAGGTTCAAAGTGTGTAAATATCAAGATAATGAATGGTATGTGAATTTATTTGCCCGAGGAAGAAGTTATAGCCCTAACGTCTACTGTATAAGAAAAAAAATGTAAATTTCATATGAAATTTTTAGGTGCTCTTTAGAGCTCATCTCTTTGAAGTATTTTTGAACATAAGTAATGAGCCCAGTGGACTGTGAATGTCATTGTCATTAAAATATATATATATAATAAAAAAAATGTAAGTAATTATGAAGTAATATTTTTTTTAATATGTGTTAATAAAATTTATTGTAAGAATTAACTGAATTATTTTAAGATGATTTTAACTATTTTTGAGCCAACTCCTGTAACTTCAAAGTAGTAATTTTTGTTTTATTTTTAATGTTACCTAAGTCATGTCATGTATTTCTAATATTTTCTTTAAAGAGCTATTGAATATATTTATAATTTCTTTAATATTAATTTTTAATGTGTTTAAATAGACGAAAAGGTACCACTATTAAATACTATATAACACTACCGTTCAATAGTTTGGGGTCATCTTACCTGTTTCTTGGATAACAAGGACATTTCTGGCTGTAACATAATTGAAAAAGGGTTTTCTAACGATCATTGGAACACAGGAGTGATGGGAGTGATAAAGGGCCATTGGAAACACAGGAGTGATGGGAATGAAGTGGGCCATGGAACACAGGAGTGATGGAGTGATAGTAAAGGGCCATTGGAAACACAGGAATGATGGGAGTGAATAAGGGCATTGGACACAGGAGTGATGGGAGTGATAAAGGGCCATGGGAACACGGGAGTAATGGGAGTGATAAAGGGCCTCTGTATGAGGATATTCCATTAAAATCAGCCGTTTCCAGCTACAGTAGTCAGTTACAACATTAACCCCGTCTGCGCTGGATTTCTGATCCGTTTCATGTTATTTTAATGGACAAAATTTGCTTCTCTTTCAAAAACAAGGAAGTGACCCCAATCCTTTGGAAAGTAGTGTATATTATAAGGATAAGTTAGGCGCAGGTTTAGTTACAAATACTGTTTTAGTTAAAAGACAGAACATTGGAACCCAGGGAATCACTACTAGCACTAGGTATGCCTGTGTGTGTTTTAGAGGTTCTAAATCATCTCATCTAGGGCAAGAATTTTATATAATAAAATCTATAAATTTTATATATGTGCTAATTTAATGTCTACACCTCTCTATTAGCTGAATTCAATGGCTGAGATAAAGCTATCACAGTCGGTTAAACAGTAACCCTTGCATAGGTGGCAATAGAAAAAAAAGACTATATATATAAGAGATATTATTTTTATCTCAGCTAACGACTCAATTTATTTGCATGCGCCTACCCAGAATCCCTTGTGGTTGTGGCAGCACCATGCGATTTCTGAGGGAAAAAACAAGCCTTCTGGCGTGTCTGGTGTCTGTAGATGAGTGTTTAATAATACTTCTAATACCCTGTTAAATTTAAGTGGAAGGGTTTCCATCACCTTTACCCACCATAACTTATGTAATGTGCTCAACAACTCATTTTATAAAGCAAATTAAGGTCAATCCTGATACAAATAAAAGCAGAATTAAGTTTTTATGTTTTGACCAGAGTTTCCAACATGGATGTCAGAAGAATATCTTCTCTCCTGAAAACATGACTGGCCACTCAAAGTGCAATGGACTACAAATCCAATTTAGGATAATGGGAATTATAGTCTTCAAACAGTCTCTGCTAATACATTATCAGCCATTCAGAGATAACAATTAGAGATCATACTCAAGATTTTTAATCATAAAAAGGTCTACAGCGCAGCGTAAGACCAAAATGAATGCTTAAATGCGTATATACATATACACAAGAAAGATATTTAAACTTCGGAATTGAAGTTTAATAAGACCACGAGAGATTTTACATCAAAATGTTTGGCTCATATTTTGTGGCCTATAATACATTTCTCGTGAGAGGATGAAAGGGAGAAAAAAAAGAAAGAACAAAGCAAACAAGTTTGCATTCCTCATTAAGAAAGCAGCGGCAAACACACACTTTCTCCCCAGTTAATACCTCTCATGCCCTCGTCTATGGCTGGCAGCCATATGTTTGGCAATTATAAGACTACTGCTTTCTCTCTGCAATTTTTATCGCCCCTTATGCCACTCTCAGGAAGTATTTTGCATGAAGATTAGTAAGAAATCTGTGGGAAAAAAAATAAATAAATTATGCTTTTAATGACTAATTCAAGTTATGCAGTCAGTGTGCTAGGCAGGGATGCAGGTTCTAATGAAAAAAAAAAAATAATGATTTTCAACCATTTTTATATGTATATAATAGTAATAATATAAGTATATATATATATAATTGTACTAGGAGTAAGAGAACAAGAATAGAGAGAAGTGAGTGTTTTAGAGAGAGAGTAGAGCAGGATGGGGAGGAAAAAAGAGAGAGAAAATAAAATTAAAAAAAACACTATAAAGTCTAACTCTGTAGCATACTGAGTAATCACCAAAGAATAGAGAAAATCAAAATAATCCCCGGGGAGATGTAAGCTTAAATCAGTTCAAAACCCAGTAAACTGTCCTTTGAAAGGAACATCATGTTTCTTTTATCAAAGCATCGCTAAAGCAGCTGCTTGACACTTCTTAATGACATGTACACAGGTTTTTAACCCACTGAATGCCAGGGCCTACTAGGAAGTCCATAAGTGCTTAAA
>VKOC01027788.1:0-11499 GCA_009364415.1 Spea multiplicata
CTGGTATTGGATCGGCTACCTGGCAGATAAAGGCTCACACACTTACATATAATGTAATGTAATGGATAGATTGTAACAAACCAAAAGCCGGTGACCACCCTCTGCCTTCGGCCTCTGAGTGTGCGATTAAAGGACACTCCAGTCTTCCCAACATAGAATGCATGTCAAAGATCTTAGTTTGTCTCATCTTCATGCCGCAGGAACATCTTCCCGCCGAAATCACTGAGAGCTCTTTCTTGTCCCGCACCTGAGGCGGTCTCGTTCAGGCCTCTAACGCACAGAATCCTCCCTGCATTAACAAAGGGGACCGCATTGCTATCATATGCATTAAAGTGCATATCGTGCCTGGACTACCCCCTTAACCTCTTCAATGCACTTAACCCATTTAGCACTGAATTGCAAAACTTGTATATGTACCGTATGTAGTTGACCTATTTCATGTCTTGAGTGTGAAACTTCCATCTGTGTAGTTAACCTATTCAGAGGCCACAAACCTTTGATGGCATGACATGTCAATGTGTAAAACTGACGCGTGGGTCCATGACAGCGTGGATGTGTTGGGGGGTCCCTAGGGCGCTGTTTTAAGACACATTTTTTGTTTTCATTTTGAACTTGGCAGAAAATCAATGAACAAGAGTAAGAGTGTAGCAGCGACATATCATTTATCAACCACTTAAAGAATCAGAACAAATCTAAGAGCATGGAACTCTATGTTCATATCTTATTTTACTACAGCATGAAGAAAATGACAACATATGTTACTTTATATGTTACAACATAACATTATGTGGGCCTATTCCAGGGTTTGCCTCAAGAACACAGCAGCACAACTGACCTTGTTTGATCCCTGCAGCAGGTTTTGATGACTTATCAGCTAGACAAATGACGACATCATACTTTATCGGATATTTTTGCCTCTAAGCAACTGAACATTTATTATTGCTTCTCAAGCTAAAACTATATTTCCATAACACTTCCCCCTTGCTGTTATTATGTCAAGAAAATATAGACCTATGATGTAAAATATTGACCTATGATGTAATACTTGTAAGAAAATAAAACAATTTTTAGTGTTGGAGAACAGATTTATTTGTCTGAAACATTATGCTTTGGAGTGGCCACCTGAGATGATGGAGGTGAGTTGGAGGAAGTGCATTTGCCCGATGTGACCAGCAGTCACATAAAAATCTTTATAAAGTTACATATTGGGATTTGTGGCCTAGTTACATTTATATTCCACCAAAATGTGCAGATGTTTCATTCGGTTTGAGTCCCAGTGTTGGAGCAAAGTCACTTTAAACAAAAATGAATTCTCTGCTCCTTATTTAGAATGCAAAAGTAATTAAAAGTAACATGCAATTTGAGAAGTTCTCATTTTAGTCTGTAATTATGTTATCTTCGTACCGCATTTGGTGTCATTGGACTTGATTACTTGGCAGGACATTTAATAAGACAATTTAAATCCCTAATTTATTTATAAAGTTAGCCAGCCGATATAATTGTGAAATTCTTTAATATGGGAAAAATGATATTGATCTTTATTATGTAATCTGTTCTTAGTGTGATGTGGATTTCTGCTATTCTTTCAGGGCTGGTTTGTCTAAACATCATTCCTGGCACATTGTCCCTGAAAGAACATGGTTTCTAACCTGACAGACCCTGCTGAAAATCACCATTGACTTCACTGCCTCATACTAACCCACCTCTACTCAAGCAGGCAGAGAGCATCAAAGGTGTTCTCCTTTCTGCCGTACTGTTGAACGTCACTCTATGATGATCAAGGAGCCTTGAGGCAGACCCATTCTGGCAGATGCTCAGTGAGCCGCTGGCTATCGGTATCCTGTACTTACCTGATCTGCGCTTCAGCAGCTGGATATGTCACGCTATATTGGCAAAAAAACCTAGTGTATCGCTTGGCATATCATTAATAAAGTGCCAGGGCCGCCCCATGATTGCCAATCTGGTCCTGTCTTGAAGGCATAATGTAGTCCTTTTTGGTATTGAATTGAAGTATGTTTCTACACTATGCTTTTGCAGAGTGTAACAAAGTTGTTATTCTTCTGTTAGCTCTTCTGTTAAGAGATATTCGTTGCAATTCCTTGGGAACAGTGTTTGTAGAAAAAAAAGAACAAATGAAGACATCAAAACTTCGAACTTCTACACTGCTTTAATAATTTACATCCCCGTAACATACTTTCCAAACTGATGACCTCAGGGTATGAAATCCTCCATTGACTCAGCCAACCAACCAATAAACTTTTAACACCTAATCCTACAGCAATCTTTCAGCATCAATACTACACTAACCACCCTATACTATGGAGTACATAGACCCCCTTCACGCATGCACATTTAATACTCTCATTTTAATTAAAAATGGACACTAAAGGCGTTCTTCAATGTGAATTAATTGATAAGGTTGTTTGGGACAGTAGAATATCCCTTTAAAGATTTGATTCATGAATATATTGAAGCACCCAAGATAAAATAGGCCAAAATAGCTCTACAATGCTACCGGAACTTACAAGACCCTTTGAGAAGATTATGTATTATTCTTAGGAGTGATGGCATTGCAATTTTATTACATACATTGATCTGAATTTAAATTTAATTGAACAACAGAGTATAATCTCTATACACAATATTGATCCAGAATGAAAATACCATCATTTGTATTCTATAGGGAGGCGCTGCAATATTCTAACTGATCCATTTAAAGACGAATATGTGTACACAAAGGCATTCATTTACTCCCCATCACTGCTGACAGATAAATGCTTGCTTGGTTACGTATGGAAACTGGTGTCAGATATAGCACAATAAATTATTGGCGAGGACACATAGAAGAGCCTGTCTTTCATCCATTGGCACTTACAATGTGACATTGGTCTACAGAATTAAGCCTTACATTAAATACCTTTTTTTTTGCCTTTTGGATAAAGGTAGTTTGATTTACCTAGACAAACAATTTGCTTTTTAATTTACTCTTAAGAGAACACAACCTCATTCAGGTGTTCCTTGAGTTATTCACAGTAAGACTTTTGACCTTTTCGTCTTACTCACATCAAAGGGTAAGAAAGCCAAGTAAAGAAGATAAAGTGTTAAATGGAATAAACATTCCGTATTAGTCTAGCCATGCTCTAACGCATGTGAAATGCTCTAAATACGCCCCATTGTTGGAGATCTGGGGTAAGGGCTTCACCATGTCTTCTTAGGTGACTTTATGATTTTATATCACTAAGGAGGTCTTCTAAAACAAGAACAAAGTATCATGGACGATATATCCTAAGAAGCTTTCTGGGGCACCTACATTAGGGAGGGCACAGCATACCTCCCAACAGTCCTGATTTTTTTAAGAGTTCCATAAAGATGTCTTGCTTAAAGTCATCCAACTGAGACCTATGAGTTTGCAGCACCTACCTCTCGATCAAAGCTCCCTCTGTGTGACCTGTTGAAGCTGAGCTCACTGGGACATCAACTAAGAGGAGAAAACAATATTGCTACAAGTCCTGCGCCAGGCCACTTGTGTGATCTTGCCATAGCATGGTCTGTATATCTGAAAGTGTTTATGGTAATGCACCGGCTGTGTGCTGCACTGTTCTATTAAATAAAGTGGTTGTGTGTATATCCAAAAATAATCCACATGGGGAGCCGTTAGAGAATTTCCTTTTTTTTGGGGTGCTATTTGGAGTAGCACCAGCCCAGCAAAGTACCTTAATTATACAAATTAATTTATAAAGTGTTTTATTGATATGAGATACTTTGACATACAAAGTGCAACAAATGGACCTTTCACACAAAGTGCTACTGTCCTTACAAAACAGGCATACTTTCGGTAGTAACCTAAACTCATATCCCCCCAGGGAGAATTTCCCAGGACAGGCTGACTGCTCCCCTCTGCTTTCTGGCTTCTTCTAAGAGTCGGGTCTAGGCCAGGAAGTAGGCTGAACCTAGGCAGAGAACATCGCTTCACCCGGAGGCGCCGGGTCAAACCCAGAGAGTTCACAGATATTAGGCGGCTGAGCTTTTGGTTGCATTTTAAAAGCTTCTTTGTAACCGGTAAATCTTTCTGCTTTGTGTGGAATTCATCACCAGAGAGGGAATAAAAAAAACATGCAAAAATAGATTAAATACAAGCCCCCATAATATTGTGGATATTATCCTAGATGTGCTCACCCCCACTTAAACCAATTTTATATTGACCACACTCTATACACACATCACTCACACACAAATACACCGCACAACTACAAACCCACCATGATCACCAGCATTCTCCACATCATCTTCATATGGTAATGTACATGCCCCCCCAATACCACGAGTGCCCCCTTCACTCACATGCCTATCATCCTCCATTTACTCTACTATCATTCACTCATAATAATGAGCACCTTAACAGTAGAGCAGAGTAACTTAATGAGGGGCAATAATCATACAGTTCTTGGGATCCTGACATTAAGGTGGCTTCTCCCACAACATACACCTTTTTAGTACATATATTGCTTATTTTAATCTGTTAAAGTCATTACATGAATTGCATTTTAAAATCCAAACTTTGGGGATTAAGTATTGAAATTTGGAATTGCTCGGAATAATAAAGCCACACTGAAGGTAATATTGAGTAGGATCGCCCACCGACTTTATTAAATGCTAGAATTGATGATGTAATAATACTGCATATATTCTTCTTCATCCATCTGGATTAAAATAGTTCCTATTAAAATAGTTTCTATTTAAATGACTGATCTGCTAAATTCATAATAGATCTATGAATCAGGTATAAAATTATTCTAATGTCTCAGATACATCAGTATAATTTTATAAATAAGACAAGTTATTGAATTTTGATAATAATTTCAATAAAATGGATAACAGGCAAAGGCTAAAGGTCCATTTATATGGCCCAGTAATATTACATAAAAAAACTGCATTAGAAAATCCTTAAGAACAGGATAGAAATGATAAAATGTCAAGGGGTGAACGCTGCTTGAAATAAATACTCAATATGTGGAACCATAAGAAGAAAGGACAAAAAGACTAAAAATATTTAAATAATAGTAGAAGCCTTAAAGATAAGATGTTCCTGATGGGTGAGCAAAAATCCATATTCTGGTGATTTTTCAGTGATGACCACATTCTCCCTACTTTTAAAATTCTGATGCCAGAGATTAGGGAATAATCCTGGAAAAACTCCCAAATTATACACGCAGAAAAGACAGATACTGTATCTCTGCACACTCGTTACAATATTAAACGCCGAGATCAGACATTAGCCTTCATTAAACAGCATAACGAGTATTTCATAAATATTGCACTTGTGAATAGATATATATCTGTCTGGCTTTCATTGAGCAATCTGTGGTCTGCTGTTTTTTTTTTCACTCCTATGTTTTCCCCAATTGGAAATCAATGATGTCATACTGGAATGGTAAAATTAGGGTATAGGAAATACTCTAATATTTCCTTTCTCCCTTTTAAAGGTATTAATAAGGTATTAATAAGGAAAACTGAAATATAGCCATATACATCCAAGTTAAGATGGCGCCGAAGGTGATACCTTTTTATTGGACCAAAAAAGTTAAGAAGAGACCTCTGAGCTTATGTGACCCTTCATATTATTATTATTATCTTTTATTTATATAGCGCCAACGATTAACGCAGTGCTTTATATAATACATATATTCAAGGGGTCTGACAAGACGAGAATTGACAGACTAAGGCAAACCGATACATTAGGTGGAGAGAGCCCTGCTCGCAAGCTTACAATCTTGATATTTTTCTAAGCATTACCTTTGATCAAAAGTAAAACGTTGTTCATGTTAGCGAGTTACAAATCCTTGAAACTTTACTTTTTTTTTACTCTTTTCCCCCAGAATGAACATGCCTCGTTTATTTAGCTGATTAGCTGCCTGACCTTTTGCTATTCATCCTCTTGTTCTAATCACATTGTGATCTATTTCTGTCTTAATTTGCCTATAGGAAGTGAATTCATTACAAACCGGCATTTGTCTAAAGAGTTTAATTAAGCCCCCATGCTTTTAAAGGGATAGGATGCAGGTGGAACGGGTACTTGTACTGTGACCTTTCAATATGAAACTTTTTTTATTACGCTGGTTTAGTCAGACATTATTACTGCTGATTATTTCAATAGCTGATAGTTTTGCCAGTCGGAATTATCCAAAATATACTATATGACTATATCAATCTACACTATGCTGTTGCGACTCTTGAATAGGGCTGGACTGGGGAATCAAATTGTCCCTGGCACGTTAAGCCCATGGCCGATAAATGAAATACATGCGGTCGAATCATTAAAACGCAAGACCTGTGTTGGTGAAAATGTTGGATCCAAATCAAAAGCTGTGACACACAGGTTGCAAAAAAAAATTAAAAAAACTTCAAAAAAATGTTTTTTTTTTAATCCATTTTATCACACAGGGAAAATTAAAGTAATCCAGGAAAACCAATGAATATAAAAAAAAAATTAAAAAAAAATGGTATTTTACTTTTTACATTCTGTTAACCAAGAATAATTGTAATTGTTTGCTGTTTCTCTAAGGGATCTGTTCTATGTAATATTTTTAGCATATGTAATTTGCTATACGCACGGTACTCATATTTACACCGGGTTAGTTTTCAGGTGGGGTAAATCAGGACCGTAACTTCCATTGAGTAAGAGGGGGCAAGGTTAGGGGTGCGCTTGAGCCATCCAGACCTCTGATCTTGTTCTAGGTACTAGGAGCTTGCGGCTCTGGTGTAATAACCAGTGCGTCTGATATTCTATTTTCTAATAGCAATGATTAATGAGCTATAAAATATATGAAGTCTACCGAACTATGCAATATATACGGTTATGTAACAGTAGAGTATATATATTATTATTAATCATGACCAGATAGGTATATTTTATGTATATTTATAATTTGCAGTACAGTTAGGCTGTTTAAATGGAAGGGGGTTACTTTTAGTGGTAAGAAAATACGAGTAAATACAGTAAATACGAAAGCAATATAAGGCAAGTTAGATTCTGCCATGCTGTAACCTGGGATCAGACTTTAAATGGATGGATTTAATGAGTGTACGTTCAGTTAATTTTGGATAGGAGGTCATTAGGGCATTAGTGCGATACAGGTATTATTACCTGATACAGGTGTAATCACCTGTCCAAACTTCTCTATCTGTTGATTTGTATCTTCAAATTTCTTATATGAAAAAAACATAAAAGAAACACAATTTCGCTCTAGCAGCAAGAAGTAATGCATCTTTATTGCACTTACATTAGGGATGTCTCCTACCAATATGAAGGTCGTGGCTGTACTGACCAACTGAATAGAATGTCCGGGTTTGAATAACTGCAGCTCACGGCAAGGACGTTATCAGTTAAAGACAGCAAGCGTCAGGTCAATCCCTGGTAATGCGGCGCCTACATCCCTGGGTAATGAAAGAGTTAATTGTCTTGACTTCAGATGCCCTTCTGGTTACCGTAGGCGTTCCATTTGAGTATCCAGATTTTAGGGTTCTGGGTGGAAGGGTTTCTCTGGGTGGTGATGACCAACGGTAACAGATGCTCCCAGTTTCAATAATGAAGTAGGCTGATTAACTGTTTTTGAAGGCATAATTATGTTATGTTTCGCACTTTGGGTTTCTTCACTGAAGGGTGGTCAGTAGAGTTTGCAGGAGAGTTGGGTTTCAGTCCCATATAATGTATAGTTAAATCAGGGAAATTTCTTCAAAGTGTCTTTGGGCATTGAAATATACATTGTACAGGGCCAGATTAGCCCTTTACATGGGATAAACTTAGTAGTGTTGTGTTTATAACAAATAGTGAAGTGAGTTAAAACCAACAACTCTCCTGCCAACGCTCCCTTTAGACCCCAATGGAGCTGCTTCACATTACATTGTATTATATATACATTAACGGTACATCTCAGCTCTCATATGCACCTCAATGAGTGTTATCTTGTAATTAATTATTTTTTTGATCCAAGTGGATAGAGGGGTTCATCAAATGCCTCTCTATACATTTGGTCTGTTTCCCCGGCCCATGATCCTTTGCTCTTCAGGATATACATTTGCTTGAATGCATCTCCCGCTCCGCAGTGCACAATACTTAACTCCAGCCCTGGCTCTTCCAATATTTTCCGGGGTCCAGTCAGGCACATTTGGCGCTCCCAATGTAAAATCATAATTTTACACCAAGAATGAACAAACCAGTTACTTAGCCAATTAAAAATCTACTACAGAAAATACATTTTATCAGTACTTTTTCAATATTGTATATAGTTTTTGATCCTTTATCCCATAATATTAGTGTTTTTCCTTTAATATCTGAATATCTGCAACAGGCAACTTTTTAAAGAGATATCACAATCAATGCCAGTATATGACATCATAATTTTGTTTTATAGAACTGATTTATAAATTACCATTAACTTCAGACGTAAATGGCGATTGTTAAAAATGTGTTTTTCATGTCAATCATACCCATTGTTTTTTGACAGCGATGCTCTGATACTCTGTAAATGCTACATATTTTAATATTTCAACGCAAATAGCTAAACTTTGTCCACTGCAGTTTGTTTGTTCAATTAAACTTCGTCGCTGGGTGAGTAAACGTTCAATTGTCAAATTCATTCAGGCGTAAAATTAATACAAAAGTTGTAATGAAGCTTCTCGTGACTTCATATCAGAGAAAATCGTTTTAACTAAAAGTTATTTAAAATTACGTCGGCAAGCATTGTGAGTTGTCTTGAACTGAATAGTTGATGGCGCTAATACAAGATCTCACCGTGTATTCAACAGTCACAATATTTTAATGTTTTAATAGCATTTAATATGTTTTCACCGGGGCACGGAAAATATGGAATTAATACTGAGCTAATTTTATCCACTTGCCTAATGAAAGACTAAAGAGAAGGTAGATATAATTAAATAAATGTAAATGCTTACACCGCCTTGGGCAAAGTTATGAAAAAGCGCAGAAATGAGTGTTAGGAGAATCAGCGTTTATTTAAAAATAGGGGTCGGGAGCTTGGATGTAAGTAACGTCTTGAAGTAGGATCTCACTGGGGTAGACCATTCATAATATATATATAGTGATATCAGAGAGTTGGGTATTATTTATAAAGAGTAAATCTGGGGTAAAGTTGTAAAAGCTGTGTAATCATTAGGAATATCCAAAGGTGTATTTTAGCCTAGATGACTAGGACTAGCAGACAGGTCCAAGGGAGGGCAGACCCTCAGCTACAAAGAAGGAAACCCCAACACCCTCTTGAGTGGTAAAGGATCCCTGTAGCCCCTCTACTCAATGGGCTGGTTAAAAGGAAGATGCCAAACCACTGGCCTGTCAACACCATGGCCGACTGTGCCAAGTCAGCATAGTCCTCAATGGTTTCCTTTTGCCCGGCTCCATGTGTCTTTCAAAATAGAGTGCCAGGATATGAGGTAATATCACAAAGCTCCGCAATAAAAATGGTGACACGGAGGTGGTGCTTCCCTTGTTTTAGGCCTATGGCAATGACCAATGGTAAATACCCCTTTGGGAATATCCTTTTGGTTTCAGTGTTAATTGGACCACTTTGCTTAATAATTATTCTTAATTAACACAAGAATGTGTGCTTGGAAGACTATGTTTGCCAAATGTTTCTTGGGTGATGTCAAGGTCTGACATCAAATGTATGCCTCTCATTGTGTTCTTATTATTTCCAATTCAGGTAGTGTCACGGCATCTGAAAATGATGATGAAATCCCGCAGGTTTAATGGTATCAGATTAAAGGACAATATGTTTCCCTACCCGTCTAGACGATTGCGAAGAGGCCGGCGGTGTATGGAGATGGGGTTCAGACCATCAATGCTCAGTAAACATGGCCCCACAGATTGTTACTACCTGCCAGCACCGGAGGACATTTTCATTAAAGACATGTTATCGGAAAATCCTCGCTTCAAGAGTTTAGCCCAGAGGAGGCCGGACAAGTACTGGGGAGACGTGGCTGCAGTTATACCTCCATATCGTGGTCCATGGAACGAAAATCACTGAGAGCTTAGATTTGCATATGGTCCAAAAAATAAAAACTAAACCAACAACATTTTAAATATTCTATTTCATTAATTGATTCGGCTATCATAATGTAAGGCTGCAGAATAATCCATCCTGGTGTTAATCTATGAAGACTGCAGTCCCATCAGGATGAAGTTACTACTCTTTAACCATACAATACTTTAATCTTTAAAGCTCAAATTATTTAAAAATTTAATATAAAGGCTAAGGCTGGACCCAGTCACCTTTTCTTTCATATGTGTGATGTTTCTCTGATTTAACCCATTGTTTTCTTATTTAAGGCCCATCGCTTGTCTACATAGGACACCTAAAAACCTAAGATCCTGTCTCAATAGGACAATCTGAGTCTAGATATAGGACAAAGTCTAACCTAATTAATACTAATCTAATAAACTAATATAAACCAATATAAACAAGAAACGTGGTACAAGCTCAACATGTAGCATAATAAATGATGTTACACCTTTATGGAATAAAACAAGATAGTCCTAAAAATAAGTCTGCCATTGAGTATGAAATAAAAAGCATGTTTCCTGGAACGATTATGGGGACGATCATTAGTTGTACAGGCGGCTATGGTGGCTCATTAAGAGCGGTAGAGTAGAAGTTGGACAGACCAGCTCAAACTCTTACTCTTGTTAAACATTTATATTTTGGTCCTCAAAAGCATAATTTTGGGCACTCAAGAGAATAATATTGCTTAGCGCACCCATCTCTAGTTATTTTGACATTTCTTTAAATTTCTTTCTCCCTTGAAAGCCTTGCTCTTATCTAGTTCTGTGTCTGAAGCACGGTTTATTATAGTGATTAGGTGTGCTGCAATGGCATCTTTACTTGTTTGCCAGACTTCTAGCTGTCACACGTCTGTCAAATATGTCCGTCATAACATAAAAGACATTTCAAGTCATATTTAATACAGTGCACAGGCAGTAGTGTTATTAAGCACAAGGGATAGGGCCACTTCCCCGTAGTGGGTTTAAGAATACATAGCGGCCATGGAATAAATTAGCATTCTAATTCAATCTGTTACTGGATAAGTATGTAGCAAAATATGCAAAGAGAATATGTCCACTTCACATGATTAAAGGCGCCCCTTTCCTCCAGGATGAGCCATATCTAGAAAGGTTGGAACAAATATTGGTATTTAGAGAGCCCATTTACTGAGAGACTAGAGACAATGAAATATCACTAGAGAAAAGAGAGAAGGAGAATTAAAGCAATGAAAAGCAAATAGGATTATAGTTGAAGAATAAATTAGAGTTGTGGAAGGCACATGTTAAGTCCCACTCAACTATCGTAAACCTCAGGAAAAATACAAACCTATGTATGTATAATATGCAGGTAAAGATCTACATGTGGATAATATGTACGTATTACGCCAGCTTCACGCACAGTTACATATACTCACACTTACATATACTGATACTTACACATGTAC
>VKOC01027791.1:0-25763 GCA_009364415.1 Spea multiplicata
TAGACAATCTATATTCTGTTGCTTGGGCCAGTTATCAAATATATTAGAAAAAGATTGTTTAAAATTGACCAGCTAGTAAGGAAGAGGTAGTTTGACATCTAATCAGGAATGTGATCTAAGAAAAGAGCCAATATTGAAGAGGAAACATACTAAAAACCAAGCAACATATACGGTACTTAGGCTAAGTAAAATAATTAAATCTGAGCTTGTTTAACAAAAGATAAAATACTAAACATTACAACATGGTTAAGGAATAAAGTCACTACAGTAGGCAAATTTGTTGAGCCTGAAAACCAATAAATATTTTAATGAAAGAAAGCAGAATGTTTGTTATAGCACACAATCTTTGTTTGGAGGCCTTTATCCTAAGGATCTAAGAAAAACAAAACAAACTGTTAATGCACTTTTAATGAGGGAAGTGATTTGGAAACACTGTATCCCTTTTTTCAAAAAAAATATTGGTAACCAAGCAGCTCAGTAATTTTTCCAGCCAGGCCTGCAAAGTGATTTCAATTATAAGACAAACTTGGGTAACTAACTAAATGAATAACTCAGTATGCCATATTGCCATTGCACTGATTTCAAACGGAAGAGCTCAGCCTATGGTGAAAGGCAACCTGTGGCAGTCACCAGTGTGAGTATCTCTTTGTTTTAACCCAGAGAGTGTGAGGAAATAGGAATAAATTACCTTTCACCCACTGTCTGTAGTACCACTGGCTCTGAGGTGGCATGTTGGAGTCGCTTTCTTGCAGGTAGACAGTCCCAGTATCTCTATGCTTTCCTACAGAGAGAGTGAGAGGAAGGGGGAGTAATCATCTCACCCACTGTGTCCGTGATATTGTGGACTTTATTAACTAGTAAGGTATAGAAGGCAACTGTGCAATGGGAAGCTGGATTTTTCTCTTTCAAAAAGCATGAAATCACTTTACCTGAGCCAGTCAGTTAAGAGAGCTACCTATGGAGTAACATGGAGTCTAAAATACTCTTATATAACCAACAACCAATTTAATCCAGTGCCATCTAAAACAAACGCTAATGATTTGTATTGTTCTTCAGGGTAGCTTGAAAACTCTGTTAGTTGCAGCTTTAGTTGCCACTTAGTTAAATTAAGTTATTTTATTGATGTTTTTTCTAACAATTGAGTAAAACCAGTCTCTCTAGTTTGTTCTGCCCAGTTAATTTTGATTGATTACCTAAGCAGAAGTTCAGACAAAAATCTAAAGACACTTACAGAGCGAGAAACAAGACAAGGCTGATATGAAAACAGAATTATAGCTATGCAGGTAACTGTGGAAGACTACTAATATGATCCTCTTGTTTTAGGGTCATGTGTGTTGCACCTCACAAAAGGTAATGAGCGCATTTTATCTTTTGTAATAAAATAATTGTAAAACATTTTATGAATTTAAGACCCTGCATGTGTGCTTTACTATATTTTTTATGGGAAGAGGTGGGTTTTGCCAGTGGGTTTGGGGCACCTGTTATATAAAAATGACTGATCCTTGCATGTTAGCATGGATCAAACAATTTTTCGAACATCCTTCCCAGCTGATCTCATTATAGATCAGCCGGCAGCGTGCTGAAACGGTTACTCTTTTTACATCAGTTGCCAAGGTAGCAAGCTGCCATGTAAGGCTGCCTGCTCCATGCACCAATCTCCCCCTAAAGGCAAGGAATATCTTTTTATTTTGCATTCCTGTATTGTACTCTACTGTTATGATGGTCTCTTCTCTTAAGAGAAAGCATTCACGTTTAATTGTAAACATCAGGCTTTCCTGTGCTACCATATAAGCAGATTAAATAGCTGCTTAGGGCCTCTCATTGGTCTAAGGGACCTGCTCAGAGAAAGTGAGGGACAGATTTCACTTAAATGTATCACTATAATGTATCTATTTTATAACAACAAATGTGTGATTATAAGTCTTATGTTACTTCATTTCTATATAAATATAATTTTTTATCAATTACAAAAAAATCTTTTTGCTCTGTTGCCTTGAGTGAATGTACGTCTATTGTATCTCTGGTACGTTTTAATTGTTATCTTTAAAAGCAAAATAAAGGTACTACGTTTGGAGACAAAAGAATATATGTGCTATGTCACGTGTACAAAATTGTATAAATTATAAAAAATAAAAAGTGATATACTTCCCAGTTTACCGCAGCAGCCCAAAAAGGCACTCTTCCTCAAAGTGCGAATATGCAGATAAACAGATGGTTGGGGCGCAGGTATATATAGGGGAAGAAAACAAATATATATAGTGTAAAACGTAAAAATGTGAAAATAATATGTGAAGATGTGAATGCACTCACAGACAGATGAAATGCTTCAGGCCTTTCAAGTGGTATTAAAAGTAGATGCTTTAATAAATCTTCATATGAAATCTAAAAAATAAAACTGGACATGGTGCAATATCTTCATAAAATACTTGTAGATATTTAGAATTGCACTCACAATTGTCCGTATGTATAAGCGAGTAACAGTCCACCGGGAAGGAGAAAAGGGTCCCGTGTAGTTCTTCTAGATAGTAGTTAAATCCACCGTGGGGTCCTTCTGACGCGTTTCGCCGTGTGGCTTCCTCAAGAGAAGGTTTTTCTATTCGATATAATCCTGAGTTCGGTGTCGCTGTTTCTTTTATGCGTGTGTTCCGTCGCGTTCCCTGACGCACGTCCTGACGTTTCCAATTTGATTGTATACGGACGAGATCGGATTTCTCCGGCTTCCTCCATCAATTGATGTATTATTTCTAGAGTTCCGATTTCTCCGTGATGAGACCGAATAAAGGATAACTTATACTTCTGTGGATCTTGCAATGATCTATTTAGGTGGTTTTGCTCAATATGAATAATCGAAAAGAAAGGAAAAAAGTTGTGAAAGGAAAAAAGTTGTTTTGTATCCAATCGGAAATATAATGTAAACGGATCAAACGTAATTATTCTGACTTAAATATACATATAAATTGAACAAAAATATATATGAAAAATAAAATATTAATTATGAATCAATAACCGTGATATGTGTATTTTGTATAGAGATGTTAATAATATTAATACTTAATTGGATGAAATTCATTTTTTTATACTTTCAGACCTACTTAATAATATTAGTATATAGATACAGTATAATGTGTATAATATTAGTATATAGATACAGTATAATGTGTAATTGATTCATAATTAATATTTTATTTTTCATATATATTTTTGTTCAATTTATATGTATATTTAAGTCAGAATAATTACGTTTGATCCGTTTACATTATATTTCCGATTGGATACAAAACAACTTTTTTCCTTTCACAACTTTTTTCCTTTCTTTTCGATTATTCATATTGAGCAAAACCACCTAAATAGATCATTGCAAGATCCACAGAAGTATAAGTTATCCTTTATTCGGTCTCATCACGGAGAAATCGGAACTCTAGAAATAATACATCAATTGATGGAGGAAGCCGGAGAAATCCGATCTCGTCCGTATACAATCAAATTGGAAACGTCAGGACGTGCGTCAGGGAACGCGACGGAACACACGCATAAAAGAAACAGCGACACCGAACTCAGGATTATATCGAATAGAAAAACCTTCTCTTGAGGAAGCCACACGGCGAAACGCGTCAGAAGGACCCCACGGTGGATTTAACTACTATCTAGAAGAACTACACGGGACCCTTTTCTCCTTCCCGGTGGACTGTTACTCGCTTATACATACGGACAATTGTGAGTGCAATTCTAAATATCTATAAGTATTTTATGAAGATATTGCACCATGTCCAGTTTTATTTTTTAGATTTCATATGAAGATTTATTAAAGCATCTACTTTTAAAACCACTTGAAAGGCCTGAAGCATTCCATCTGTCTGTGAGTGCATTCACATCTTCACATATTATTTTCACATTTTTACGTTTTACACTATATATATTTGTTTTCTTCCCCTATATATACCTGCGCCCCAACCATCTGTTTATTTTGATTGGTTGCCTTGAGTAGATTAGGTAGGCCAAATGGTTTTGCCATCAAATTCCAGGTTCCTATCCATAAAAAAATATAGTGTGTATATATCTTGAGACATGAATAAACTTTACTGATTGTGTGAGATCTATAACCCAATTTGGTAATTCTCTAGTAAAGGAACAAGCAAAGACTAAATACATCCTGATTCCCATGGTGATTCACCTGAGAAATATTTTACTTGCCATAGCTTACTGGAGACCCACTGGAGCCTGCGGTTAGACTGGAATGTGATTCGCTACAAATTCCAATGTGATTTATAAATGGAAAATCAGGCAATGACTGGTCATTGGGATGACTGGCATTAAGTCAGGCTAACGGCTGTCTCAATGACTCTCCTTAAACCCTTATATTGGTAAATGAAAGAGCAAGTCATATTCCTAGCATTCTATAGATAAATTGATGTTGATGCTGATTAACATTCTTACTTACATCCCTATATATATCTATATATATATAATTACTTGATTTACCAACATGAAGTCACTTGGTGACATCAGCACAGCAGCTGTCATAAAAGCCGAAACATTAACGGCATCAATTTCTGGAGTGCAGAAGCACAATGGTAAATGAACCTTTTACATTGACACTCAAACAAAAAACATATAGATCCAAAAAGCTCTCAAGAAGAACACTGAAAGGTAAGACACAAGGAAGGTCTATAGATTAATTTCAAGATACATGTTTTAAATACTTGATAAAACCCAGGTAGTCATGGCAACTAGGAAAGTCATTGCCTATAATTTTAACTGCTGGAAAATCCCTTTTTTTTACAGAGCGGATTCGTGTGTCTAGCAGACGAATTTTGTAAGTCTGTGTGGCTAGCCTGGGCTTCAGCAAATTTGTCAAGACTAAGTATTAGACTACATTGAATAAACTGGTATAATACCATAGGGATACTACAGAGGCCTAAACAATTTGGGCAACTTTGATATGGCGATATATCAGTTTCATATTCCTGTGAAAAGGATTTACACCACAAAGCATACAACTACATAAACATTATTAAAAACATAAAGACCAACATCTACTTAAATTTAAAAAGAACCAGCCACCTTAAACATACAAATAAACAACCATAGAATTTTTTTATATTTTTTTTAAACACTATCAGTGCAGGTTTTTGGTTTTTTTTTTTTTTTTTTTTTTTTTTTTTTTTTTTTTTTTTACACATTATACAATCCTCACCAGAATATGACATGCGAATATATGAATTTGGATAAATGCACTAAAGGCATAACATGTCTTTATAAAAAGCTGGATTGCATGACCATTTATCTTCATTTGCATATGGTGGTAAAATAATGTAAAAAATAATATTTTTAATAATAATCATAATAAACTGCAATGTCACTTCCACTGAACTAAAATATCAAATAATGTAAGCACAGAATTTTCTATACCCTTCCTAAAACAGGCCTGTCAGTAATCAATGTTTCAGTAAACATTTAGACCAGTTTATTTCCTGGATGAAATTAGCAATGTAAACGGCCAATATTTATAAAACTTTTTTTTTTTTTTTTAATATATGAATTTCTGGTCTCCCCTGCTGATAGGAAGAGTAGTCTAGAGGGGACCTAAATGTACAAATTATGAAATATTTTAAGAACAACATTATCCCTTGCAGGTATTTCAGACTTGTTGATTTATATAGAGTTTTCACTTTTTTGCACCCATTCAAGAACTATTTGCTTGCCTGGGAAGTAAATACATATATTTTTAGATTAAATGCTATAATTAACATTTCAGGAAAAGTTACAGATTAACTCCAAAATTAAGTTTAAACACAGTAACAGCAAATCCAAGGAGGATGTTACAACAAAGTAGAACTTGAGGCAAATGTTCTTTTTTTTTTTTTTAGAAATGAAAAACTATACAGTTTTCCCATTTTTGAGAACTGAGAAAAGCATTTTAACATGTATTGCCTAAAATTTGGTCACGCCTGCATAACAGGTCTTACATACTAATAGAAAAAAACAGGACTGGAGTTTGGCAAGATTGCAAAATCTATTGTTGAACAGCATATAAAGTTCACCAGTTAAATAGTCCTCAAGGCTTAAGTTATTTAGGCTTAATGAATTGGCCATAGAGATGGCAGAGGCAAAATGCTTGGTTATGGCATGGTTAAACCGTTTAGGTAGCAGGGATGGCACTGCTACACTGTTTGGGGACAAAGATGGCACTGTTTGTATTGTTATACTATGCGCTATAGCATATATCATTTTATGTTATACAAATCTTAGATGGGAATTAATGTGTGAAAATGTACAATCAGGCGTTAATTCCAGGTGTTGCCACGTCAGGGCAGTAGATCTATGGCTGTATTGTCCTAAGGTTGTAAAGACCACAGGGGATGATAGAAAGTCTTGTTTGGTCAGAGGGAAACAACTTCAAAGGATCCAGACACTGCATAACGGCAGCAACTAGAGATCTAAAAATACAGGTTAAAAAGTTTTTTTTTTTCTTCCACACCAAGGAGTGTCAGCTTAGTATAGGCAGTAATACAGGAGAAGGGCTATATCATGCATCTGGAGATCTCAGGACAGGTAGATATCATGCGTGTTTGGTATTTGTAAATAAGAAATTGTATCTATCTAGAAATTGTAAATAGGGATTTATAGTATGTCTTGTTGTACATTTAAAATGTTCTAGTAAAGTCTTGTTTTATCGTAACCAACATTCTGGATTCCTGTTTTTAATATATTTTGTGCTGCATTATGGGGAAAACAGATGCTTTCAGTTAGAACCCCAATATTAGATAGAAGTGTTAACGAAGAAGCCAGAGAGTGTGTCTATCAGTGCCTATACGTTTTATAAATGTATCCGTAGATTCATTCTCCTGGATAAGTGTAGCTATAGTAAGCTAAGACAACACATTAGCCTTCAGTTGATGTTTGCGAATAAATATCTGGGTTTCACTGACGTGTGTTTGGATTTATCTCGTTGTTTAAGCACATGGCCCTCTCATGAAGGCATGCTGTGCATATGCATATATACATCTAAGAATATCTTGATGTATTAATAATTGAGCAATATCCATTTCGAAAACTAATAATATGGTGCAAATGGTGACAGATATTTTAAGCGAAGCTTATTATCTCTTAAAATAAAATCTTTAAAATGGTGCACAAACTAAATGTACAAGTAGATACTTGGTATCCACGCTTAAAATACAGAGAGGAAGAGGTGGAGCTTACAGAGGGGGGTGGGAACAAAAGAAGAAGGGGTGGAAAGTAGAAAATAAAATAATCACCAGCAAAATAAAATACACTTAGGTCTGTAAATGATTTTTTAACATCAGGGTTTCTACAATATGTAGGTTTAATATTTCCCTTTTGCGTTTTTGATTGAACATACACACAATTATACATTCTTTTATGCAGGAACAATAGGCCTTTTACTTGAACCGCATAGCAAAAATAAAAAAACGCGAATTTTTACTATTGTAAAAAAATAAATGTTTTCAACGTTTTTTTTTTTAGAATTTCTTCTATCACAATTAGGTATCACTCAAACAATGACCCATCCAATTTTAATGTCTGGCACATATATATTCCTTTAAATTCTTATTATGATATATATATTCTTAAAATATACATATATAATATATATATATATGTATTTATTTTTAAGGGGACCTCATTCATCTCTTACATTCTATAGGGTAGTATCTTCAATACTTTCGACTTAAAAGTATTTTGTGGTGGTGAACAAGGTGGGTTATACATTTTAAATATAGTACTACTGCAATGGTATGTCAGGGCTTTTTATATTTTTTCCCCCCACTGTATGCATGTCTGTTCTATAGTTAGAAAAATGTTCAACTTTCTCTCTTCAACTGATTTGCTGTAGCAATGTTATCTTTTGTTTCTAAGTACCATTTATTTCTGCAAATTGAGGCTATCTGATCACATTTTCATTTACCTTACCTTAAACCCGATTTAAGACTAGATAACTACACCCAATAAATACTACTAAATACTCAGTAAAATAATGGACTTTTCTCAATTCCAAAGTCGTGGTTTGTTCTGCATCCTCAAAGTAACTCCTATGCACAAAGGTGGGAATTATCCTGACACGGTGGACATATTAAAATTTTCTTCCCATAGAGCTCACATTTGTTTCTGTTGTACAGGATAAAAAGCCGAAAAAGGTGAGTCACTCTTTACAATAGTAGAACTTGTCAGGCAATCATAAAAGGTAAATGAAAGGGGTAAAAAGAACAAAACAAAATCCAACTGGCCTGCAGCCATTAATATGCCAGGAAATACATTATTTCATACTCATCTCTCCAGTAATTGTGCCATCAACCACCAAACACAAAGCAGTAAGGGTAATACCAAACCACGGTACTTTGGCTGCCTTTCATTCTCTCTTCACAAAACAGCAGCAGCAGCGGATCAAAAGTACCGTCATAGTTTTAAAATAGGAATTCTTCTTTAAACCCACACTCTACTTAACGTTGTGCCATCATGTGCTTTTTACAAATAATGCAGAACTTCTGTCCAACCGGTGCAAACCATGAAAAATGCTTATTAGTCAGCTTAATCAGTGAAAATCTGACATGAAAAATGTAGTCAATTAACCCATTTTTTGAATGGAAGGTTGAAATATTGAATCTTCTGTATTAAAACATACACTTTTGTTCTGAGATTGAGGAAGTAGTATTTACTTACAATGTATGCGTTATCGGAATTGTGCATTGCTTGTACCTGACCACATCTATTTTGTCACCATGTCTATATGCAACTCTGTTCTTATGTTGTATGCTTTGTCTTCTCTGTGTAATAAAGAAGTTATTAAAAAAAAACCACACACACTTTTAGATCAAGTGTAAGCGATACGATGACTGAGATCAACAGTGAACATCACTTTCCAGTAGAAAGAACCATAACAGAGTCCTACTCATCTTTTCTACTATGTAACACCATAAGCAAATTCAGTAGACCTTTTTTTATTTCAAATGGTCAACTGTCTATGCTTTCCCTATAGTGATGTACTGCCTATTTGTATGTTGTTTGCTTACAAAGAAGAGGTTCCAACAATATCCTTGTCAAAGATGTTCTATTGTATGGTTGTAAAAGTGCACTTCTACCGTGTTGCTCTTATGAGATCTAAAACATTATATGCCAATATATGGATCCTTGAGTTTTAGTGTGTGCTTATTTCCAATAAGTTATTTGAATGACCAAAAGCCTGCAGAGGAAACAAATGCATCAGTTTAACATATAAAAATATTAAGTATTGTTTATTAGTATTTAGTTTGTGTGTGACATATGTTTTTCTTAAATGTTTAAAGGAATAATAAGGAATATTAAGGAATAATAAAAAAAGCAAAGACCAACTGGAAAGCCTATGTTGTACAGGGTTAATTTCAGAAAGCTTCCAGTTTCCTTTTGTTGCAGCCCCAGCATCTTGAGCTGTACCTTTCCTGGTATGACACTAAATCCGTGAAAGAACACAGAATGAAAGTATGCAAACTCATGCATGTTTACTCTGCCAAAACCATTGTTTGCCCAACATTAACGTGCCAAGAGTTACGTACTTCAGCTAGAATCATTGATGCTGAATTAGCACAAAGATTAATTTAACGTAAACCAAAGAGGTTTACGTTAGACCATCATATTTCTATATATATATATGTTTTCTATAGCTGCCTTCTATTAAAATCAGACTCGTTTCCCATGCTAGTCTATTTTTGTGCTATGATATGTCGATTTCCTGTCCCTGTCTCTGCACGACAGACTGACTCATATGGTGGGTACAAATTTGCATATAGCAGACAAGTCATTTTTGCATTCAGAAATCTAGTTTTCCACTTAAACTGGCCATAGCAGATGTTTGATCCATTATGGAATGATTCACAAAAGCTTATATTTAGAAAATGATTTCATGTTAGAGTCGGTTAATGGGGACCTCAGTCCCCGCAATACATCATCACTGTGCAGGAAAAGGAAAGCACAAAACGGACGATACACTAACTCGCAAATATAGCATATCCCTTGCCTATTATATCTGGAGGGTGTCTTACTGCATGTACCGAATAAACACCTGCAGAAATCGTGGCCACTATCGATTGGCGTACATATACTTTAAGTGTGACTATTACTTTTTAATTTCCTGATTTACTTTGTATCCTTTTTATCTGAAATGGGTAGGAAGGGAGATGGATAGTTCCCAAAAACGATATATACCGTTTATGCTCTATTATAAGACAAGGTTTTTTCCAGAGCAAATGCTCTTAAAAAGACCCCTCATCTTACAATCGGGGTCGTCTTATAATCAGACCTCAAATAGGTCTGACTAATGAGACTTATGCCCCCTCCCCAACTTACTGGTTCTGACTCCCTGGTGTGTTGCCGGGGCAGCATGTAGACGCCCCCCTAAAAGTTTTTTTTTAATAGACATGCTGCCACTCTGCCCCCCCAAGATATGCTGCCACTGCCCCCCCCCCAAAGATATGCTGCCACTCTGCCCCCCCGACTTACCAGAGCAGACTCCCGGGTGTCTTGCAGGGCCTGCGGGGATGTGCCGGCACCGGAAGTTGTAAACGCATATTGCGTAGATGTCCCCCGCCGGCCCCGCAAGACACCCGGGAGTCTGCTTTGGTAAGTCGTGGGGGCAGAGGTAAAACGCATCGTGCGGACGGTCACCGGCTGTGGCGATTCGCGTAAACAACCTCCGCTGCCGGCAGGTCTGCACGACGTGCTTTAACAATCTCCCTTCCCTCCCTTGTTAAAGCACATTGTGCAGATGTGCTGGCAGCGGAGGCTGTTTACGCGCATCGCTGCTGCCGGTGACCGTCCGCACGATGAGCTTAGACAACCTCCCGTGCCGGCACCGCCCCGCCCATGGGAAGAGCCGACAGGGGAGGCTGTCTGAGTGTCCCCTGCACCGCTGCGGGGGATCTGTATCCTAACCTTGCTGCCTGCCCGGCGCCCGGAACTGCATGTCCCGGACGTCGGTCGCTAGACCCCGAATATAGGCCGCACCCCCACTTTAAAGACTTAAAGTGGGGGGAAAAAGTGCGGCCTATATTCGAGCCAATACGGTATCTTAAATCAATCTACTAGAGACTCAGTCAGGAGAAGGCTGGCTTATTCTGCCCTGGATGGGTGGGGAGTTGGCCGCAGGCCAAGTAAAGCCCATCAGTCCTTTGCTCCCCCTACACATGCACTGGCCGACATATGTATACAAACTTGTGGTAACACAAACTTACACATACTCAACACACACACTTTCATATTCAAGTGAACACTCAATGATATAAACACACAGGAGCAAACGCACACATGATCATCCACATACAAGTTTACACACATATGCATTTATTCATAAGAACTCCCCACCCAATTTCGGCCCTTTATCTCATTTACAGTTTTCTCCCTAGTACGCGCTTTAAGCACAGGATCACATACCTCACGCTAGGTGACGCTGCTGTGTTCCTGTCTGCCAGAGCCTGTATAATACTGTTTACAAAGGGCTGGTCCGGACTGGACTAGGCAGGTCCAGGTTGGACTCATATTCAACCTACATTTGTAAGCAAGTTTAGACCGGCAACCTCTGACTCCTTATCATACGGTCTGCGGTAACTAAGAAAATGGCTCAGTCTTAATCATTCATCTGGATGACGACTCATAGTTTTGTGAGGAACAGAATTAATTAACATTCCCATAAAGGACCCGTTGAGTGTGTTGTTTCACATGACTGGCCACAATTGCAGCAGATAAAGTAAGTTTATTGAAACAAATGAGATTTTGGCAATATAATCCTACATTACTGTACACGGCTCTGTATTTTGTAGTAAGGGAGAAAAAAAAACATGGGACTTCCCACTTTTAAGTGAGTTTGTCTGCTTTGTCAACATTTTAAATGCCCATGATCTCAATTATCGTATAGTCCATGGGATGACTAAACTTTTGTCTATATGTCTATACAGCTGCCAGTTCCTAACAAGAGTCAGGGCAGCTGGGAAAGGGGTGGACTTCGTTTAAGTCAGGAGTCTGCCAACTAGCTCATTTGAACTGAGACACAACAGCCCTGTGGTTTGGGCAAGTGTTGTACTATTTAAGGAACATGTATGATAAGTGTTCTATTGAGTATATGTAACAAAAATAACCAATCCTGCAGACAGTGATCTAATTAAATCAGTAAGGTCATTTACTGATCTTAAGAACAAAGATAACCACAGTAACGCTAAGCCACAGAAAGTACAAAATAGCTTTGAGTCTAATGCCACCGGGTGATGGAAGAGATGTACTGCTACTTATTTATTCTAGAGTTGTCTCATACCAATTTGACATTTTTAGTCTGAGGCTCTCTTTAAATTGGGTGGGGGGGGTGACAAAACCTTATGACTGGTTTTTTTTGTATGTTGCCCAAGTAAAAGATCACCTTCGACTAAAGATTCCATTTCCCCTTTTAGCACCAGTTTGTGTGTATTTAAAAAAAAAAAAAAGTCCCGTGAGAAGTACAGTCATGCGTGTACAGCCTACAAGAATATTCCACGCTGGCAAAGTCAGATGTCTCTAACAAAGCCACTCAGTGTCAAATATTGAGCAAATATATGTGTCAGATGATGCTCAGGTTCTACCACCTAAAATAAGGTCTATGAAACCTGACCAAAGTTGGATACCCCCAAATGTATCTATTTATTGCGACTGGCATCAGATGTGGCATTGGTGCCAGTAAATGTTAATTTGTTTTTCCTGCAACTCTTATTTTGAGCTGTAAAAGCCCAAACTAACATCTACGCTGCCAGTGTCTGGAGCCACACCTGGTATCCCACAAAATAAGAATATTTCGTGAATTTTTTGTGTTACACAAAAAAAAATCAAATCCTTTGCACAATGAAGAAATTCTGGCCCTTGCATACACCGACAAGAAAGATGCATGTATTCTCTCCACTATACCCAATGAACAAGTTGTCAGTGTGAGAGGAGAAGGCGATGCATAGGTCATGAAACCGCAATGTATGATCAACAACAATACGAATATGGGAGAAGATCTTTCTCATCAGCGTCTACCTAACGTTGCATAAAAATATGGTACAAAACCCAGGTTGCCATGTTCAACACATGTGTGCTGTACAAAAAGTTCAGGACTGGAAAGTCCTATACATTTTTAGAGTACCAGTTAAAAATCCTGAGAAAAAGGATATCACTACAAATGGGCAAGACCAAAATGCCCTGCATCTTACCAGAAGGCATTTTCCTTGCACAATCCAAACTGGTACCAAACAGAAGCTTCAAAAAAGATGCAGTCTGCAACAAAAAGAGTATTAGGAAGGACTCTGCATTCCACTGCCCTCTCTGCCAGGGCTCTGCATTTATATTGATCGTTTCATGATCTACCATACTAAAGTAGATTAAATTGTTTGTTTTATAGTATTTAGTGCCTTCCACTAATAGTGGCACCCTTTGTAAACATAAGCAAAGAAGGCTGTAAACAAAATGTCTTTTTTGTTTAACTTTTGATCTTATAAAAAATACAATAAAATACTCCAAAGCCAAAGAAAATATGTGACACAAATAGTTCAATGCCATGGAACTAACATGCAGTCAACATTGCAAACTCTCTGACAGACTCTTACAAAAGATTACAATGAAAGCTTTGAAAGAAAGATGTATAAAACTTCCCAAGATCTTACAAAGCACACACTATGTATAAAATGTATAAACCTAAATGTAATTGCAGTTTCATTCTGTTACAGGAGATGGCAGTGTTCTCTAACAAGAGCAGAACGTTCAGGCACTTTGTAACTCACCAACCATACATACATCTATACATGTCCCTACCGATTGGTCATCATCTGTCCTGACTTGACATTGTCACGATTGGGAGGTATGCGGAAAGCTCTGTGTAAATCACATACCATAAAGATGTATTGTGACAATCAAACTTTATCAAAAGGTTTTGAGTCCCTGCTTCAGGTCCAGTGAATTATGTACTCCCCCAACCAATGAGGGACAAATACATAAAAGTGATTAACAAAACAAATTACTATAATGTGCTAAAAATAAATTAAAAAAATCAGCATATGTTTTGCATTCCTTAGTTTTATATAATGAAATCAGTCAGTGATTCTTGTTCACAGTGAACTAACAAATGCTTTTACTTAGGGTTCTGAAAAATACTTTGATTTTCAATGCAGCTCATCATACGAGTTACTTTGTTGAATAGCAATCACAAAATTGCTACAATGCATTTTAGCTACAAGAGTACAGCAGCCATGTTCTGTTTGGAAATTATAAGTCCCCATCTAGTCCCAATTATTTTTTTAATGTACTTTACAATGGAGAATACATACAGGATCAACTACAAGGAGGTAGAAGATTGTTTAAAATCTTCATAATCATATCATAATTGATATTGGATTAAAATGTTAAAAAAACCCCCCCCCGGCAAAAAAAAAAACAGCGCTCTTCCATATCAGTCTCTTAAAGCAATGTTATGTGCAGCACTTATAGAAAATATGACTGATACCATAAATATAAGGCATTTAAAAAAGCAAATATGGTTCTGGGTTGTTTAGCTAGAAGCCTTAGTAGATCTAAGAGAGGTGGTTCTGCCACTTGACCAATATCTAAGCTATAGTATTTATTTTAACTTTGAAGCACTGATCTTGAAAGTAAAACAGCTTCTACTGTCCTAATTATCTGCTTGATTACTCAGAAAAAAAAATTATTTAATTATTAATTTATTATTATGTGGGACCCTTACGCTTTTAAAAATGTGGACAACACTGCATTGGTTAAGTGGTTGCACGTAACGGAGGTTCTAACCGGAGCGGATTATTAATAGTTTAGTCGGCAGGATTTCTTCATGATGCAACAGCACTGACACAGCTCCGCTGGGAGAGAAACAGTTGCAAGGAAGTGCAATGTGTACTTCAAAAAGGGTCACGTGCCACATGCAGATTTAAAAAGAACGCAGTATTTGAGGCTTTGGTTCTGGCATTTTTTTTTCTTTTGAGGGTCTCACATATAATAGGAACTGTAAAAAAATTTTTTGCAAGAATACAGTCTTGCAATATGTTTTAAAACTGAAAAAGAGATCAGAGCTCCACATAAGGTGTTTAGAAATGAAACAAAATACACAAAAAGTCAATTCAAGAGACACACTAATTAAAAAAAATGCACTAAAAGCACCTCTAAATTGTCTCACATGAGCTTACAAGAATTTTTTTTATTAAAAACACAGTATTTATTTATCTTTGAAGCACTGATCTCGAAACTAAAACAAACACTCCTGTTTCATCAGACACGCATCTATATATATATAGATATATATCTTATGCACTTTAACACAAAGTGTAGACAGTTAACTTTAAATTTACAGAGTGTCCTGGAAATGCAAGATCCCCCCTCGGATATTTTCTAAGGAGACTCCCCACTATGTATAAGCGCGGAAAGCGATCCCACTGATTTCAAAGGGTGCACTATTCTGCCGCTTCTCTTAAAGTAGGGAGAAACAGACTTCAAAGTACTTTAACATGTCCTCTGAGGCACAATAATATTCCATAGGACTTTGGGTTAGGTAGCATTAGAAATCAGTGAAGGGTCACAGTGTTCTAAATACCCTGTGTATCCTTCACTCTATGTCCTCTGCTGTATCCACTTTCGTTCTTGATAGGATTAGCAGAGAGGATGGTATCAAACCATCCACATAATATTGGCTTTGTACATTTTACGGTCTAGGTCATTTCCCCAACTACAAAGGTCAATCCCACAGACGAGGAGTCAATGTTTCCTCCACGAAAGATAAATGCTGCATTTTAAGGTTACTTCCACTGTGCTTGCAGGTCATTTTTAGAGCAAATAGTACCCCATTAGTATTCACTCACTCAACATATGCTTCATAATCCGCAACAAAGATAAAAAAAAAAGGATACTTACCAAATATAGTAGAAAGGTATGAAGACCCGTTCCGAGTCCAACCGAGGATAGTATTCCTAAGCCTACCCAGTAGGCACACCATAAAAATCTCTTCTCCGCATACTGTACATACTGAAACAGAACATTGAAGTTAAAATGACATGGAAAACAGAACCAGAGCCCAATCAATGAAACTGGATTGGAGCTGTGTTTTAGAAGAAAAAAAAAAAAAAAAAAAAAGTCTTTGGCTACTCTCCCTAGAAGTGAGCGCCCAGTCAAGATGACTCCAAGGACAACGCAGAATGTTCAATGAGGTAAAAAAAAAAAAAAAAGCTTCAAGGAATTATTGGAACTCTGACTTAGACTGACATCCATTGCAAATCATGTGTATTGTCAACATTTATGGACCATTTATGAACAAATCAAACAAAAGCAATTGAAATAGCTCAACACGACGAATGTGGTTTCCCATAACTGAAAACACAACTTATCACTTCTCCGGCCTCAAAATTATACAACTCTTCCATGGCAAAAAAAAACAGGACTATAGTACATAGTGGTGCACCCTTCTGCTTTTATGACCTGCTGCAAATGTGCTGTAAAGCCAGACACCAGGTTCTGGCCGTATTCCTGCCTCTCTAGGAACATTCAGTGCCTCTGCTATCTTTTTTTATCCAGTTTGTGAAAGGCAAAGATGCACACCTGGTACAAGTAATGAAGCCCCTGATTAGTTGCATACAGTGTGCTTGGGACATCTGTTTTGCAAATTGTAACTGTATATATTACACACATTGTGATAGAGTCCCTGGAATTGTGACAGGGGGTGTTGTTTACAGCACCCCAAATAGGAAATATACCCTTGATTAGCACCAGGGAAATGCAGATTAATACAAGACTTGATGATCTTGGGACAAAAAGGTACATCATATTATACACACATAATACATAGTAATAATTACATATTATAAGTACATCTGTAAGCAAAATAACTTGAAGTTTACATTTCATTGGAAAAACGCAGCACAAACTGTATAATAAAGTCAGGTGAGTATTAAAGATAAAGAGTCATGTCTGTGTTGTAACTATGTAATTCTGGTGTTAAAAAAACACGATTTAAAAATGTAGCCCAAGAAATATTATTTCACAAAGGTACAGTTGGCATTTAGATGAGTGGCCCAAATGAAGCACGGTCAAAAGTTATTTGGCCTGCTGTCTGTGTACACAATCCAGTTCCATAATTCTGCAAGCAGAAGTTGCCATCATTCATTTCGAAGGGATAAGCTGCATCGCATAAAGCAGTAACAGCTATATGTTTGAAGTTGCATATAGGGTACATTGATACATTAAGATTTAAATCACTCTTGACTGGTTATGGGTTATGAACAGAAAACATTAGATAAAAGATAATATGCCATATGGAGATCACATACAGAAGACATAATGACCAAGGAAAGTACGTTACACATACCTGTTGATGTGCTCCTTCAATATAATACGCTACTGTAAGAAGTGTAAGCAGAAGTAATAAGGACACCACCAACCCACGCCGGTGCCATAATCTTTTGGGAGAAAAATATTTAATAATTAGTGCATTTTGAGAAAAAAAGATATATGGATTTTGTACATCTGATTATGTTTATTTATTGCAGCCCTCCATATTAGCCACATAACTCTGATTTTTCAACACCATTACTATAGCCGATTAAAGTCATTGGATATTGTAAAAAATAATTTATGAAGTAACCTTTTTCAAGATCAATATATATATTATATACATACATATACACACACACAATTATACAAAAGTTTGAAAAGCTGTTTTATTCATAAAAACCAATGGACTCCAGAGTAGAATGAGCAGGCATATATCTGTTATGGTGATAAGACTACTTTTCAAACTTCGTATCAGGCTCCTTATACGTATCCACCTGATTAACACAGAGGACATGGAAGGCATGCTAAATGAGAACCGGCAGGGCTTTAGGACTCCAATTAAATGCCATTAAACACATGTCAGCATTTAAGAACCATGTACTCAGTTAGGGGATGACAAACTCAAAAGCAAGATTCGCCAAAAAGTATATTTTCTCCTTGCCAGATCATGTAACCAGGACTCTCCAAATAAATAACTGCTGAGCAGTGCATCTACATTATTTTCAGTTAAAGCAGGGAAAATTGTTCCATATATACACTTCAATCTGTAAAGAAATCTTAGGTTACTTTATGTCTTGTTATCATAAAAAAAGCAGACTGGTTCCTTCATGGTTGCTGAATGGTAGCTCGGAACAATCTAACAAGCTTTTATGGCTCGAAAGCATTTTAATACACAGTGTGTGTGTAGATTATTATGTATGATATATTTGTCAGCAAATAGCATAAACAAAATGCATTTAACAAGAAAAATATTGTAAGAAAGTGAATTATTTACTTCAAGCTCAATTCCTTCAAGTTTATAAGCATTTCCAAGAAAAAATACTGTAAGGTAATTAGTGGCTTTCTCCAGAGGACAATACTCTGTCTTTCTTCTCTGTCTCTTCTCCTCTTATCACTCAGGAAAGATGGATCTGCAGAAAGAGTGGATATAGAAGATTATTTATAAATATTCTTTATTATTAGAATTATGTAACAAAATTTACAATAAACGAAACCGCTAAATGCTATACATTGCAAGAAAATGCATATGTTGTTACGAGAGAGGGGGAGAACAAGAAAAATTGGGCCTCATGCTGTCATATTTAACAGGCCAAGATAATATACACATCCATACAACATACAGCTGACCAGTACAAATTAAGTGCTACCTGCAGTACATTGGGTGCATAACCTCATATAAATGAATCAGATTTTTTATTTTTTCTAATGGCGCCCCCTAGTGTCAGTTGATACATGCTGCAGGGAAGCAATTCATTAGTATGTGTAATTAACACATAAAATCCAAGAGCACCCCTGAAAATATGACCAACAATACAATACTAATCACATCATCAGGTACCACTGGCAATTTCCATATAACCATATGATTTATTTAAATCATCTAAAAGTAAAGTCACACTGAATATCACATATCTGCTTGCATAAATATCCCTTAGCTAATGGCATTTAAGTGAATTAAGTGACCACGCGCTTATCCCTCAAACAGATCAAAGTGGTGAATATGTTTGCTATAAAATAGTTCCAAACATTCCAATAATATAACATATACACCAATAACAACATGTTTGTTATATAGCATGACCCTCCTCAAAATGCCTTTGTTTTCCATTTTAAGTAAGGTAATGGTGGCATATGTTGCTAGTTTTTTAGACTGTAGAATATTGAGGTTTGGGAGAAATGTAATAAATAGTAAATTTTTCACTCCACTACTGACTTCATTCTTTATGGTAATGCTAATGAAGTCTGTTGGTCCAAACAGTTCAGCAACGCAGGTTCAGCCTGACATCATATACTGTGAGTTTACACAATTATTTTTTATGTGTGGATTGAAGTGTTCCAAACACAACTACATTTTAAAATATTCTACTTGTATCTAGGAATTGACATAAATTCATATATTTTAGACCATGGTTTTCAAAGGTTTCTTCTGGCACAGTGCTATTTTGTTTAATTATCCAACCAAATCCTCTATTTCTAATGTCACATTCCTACCCAAAAATATCTCCTATTTCTATAGATTACACTGCACTTTGATTCCACTTTTCCCAAATCAAACTATTCATGCCTCCCAAATGTTTTCCTTTAGTGATAAAGATCCTTTAAGGCCAAGGCTGTGGTTCCTTTTTTAGATTTAGTTTTTTTTAGTGACTTATATTCATGTAAGATGCCTGTATTCATGGATAGTAGAGGTTGACACGGCATTTTGCATGAACACCATAACATGTACCTTTTTTTTTAGCCCAGATCCTGGCATAATTGTTATCTGGAAAGCTGGCCAGATCCTATCATAAAATCAGTGGAACATGAAGCAGGGTATCTCCAAAAGGATGCTACATATCCTGGCCTGGGTGCCATAAAATCTAGCAAGGACCAGGCACTAGATTCACAGAGGGTACCCAAAAACTTTCTTAAGAATTATGATAACAAAAATATGGCTAAGTTCAAAGTAGAATCGTAACATCCTGTCATTGGGTATAAGTCTCTGCACCTCTGGTACCAATTTACAGAAAAGGGTGAGCAAACTTCCAATAAGATAGATCAGTAAAAAAAACAAATTAAAACAGATGATCAAACAATAGAATGCGATCCGATCTACATTTAGGTCACAAATACAGGCACACTGTGCTTAAGCTAATTAGGTAGTTATTGAACACACCCATTAAACATTTACGCTGCTGGTGGAAAAAGGAAGCGAACCCTTGGATTTAACTTGTCAAACCTCCTTTGGGAGCAATAACCTTAAACAACCTCAGCCAGGTTCTTAGGATGTCTGTTGTGAACAGCTCTCAAGGACACTCCATGACATATCTAATGGGTTAAGGTCTGGATTCTGACCGGGCTACTCCAAAAAACAAAATTTATTTTTTGACTTCATTCTTGAGTAGATTTACTTTGATGTTTAAGGTCATTGTCCTGCTGTACCATCAAACGTTTTCTAAGCCATTTTGACATCATCCTGTGTGATACCTCGATAAACCAGGTAATGATTGCATGCTGTCCATGCCCTGGGGTAGCAAAGCACCCCTAAATCATGATGCTCCCTCTACCATACCTCACCATTGGGATGATGCTTTTATACAAGTATATGGTGTCCATTTTTACACCATAAATATTGCTGTGTGTTCTTCAACCTTACTCCACAAAACATTTTCTCTGTAGCATTGTGCACTGTCGAGGTTCTGTTTGGCAAACGTCAGGCATGTAGCACTTTTTTTTGGAAAGCAGAGCCTCCCTCAGTGGTACCCTGCCAAAAATGTCATGCCTGTTCAATGATTTGCATATGTAGACTCGTGAACAGAGATGCAAACCCGTTCAAACAATTCCTTTAAGCCTTTAGCTGTTAGTCTAGGGTTCTTTTTTGCCTCATTGATTTTAAGCTTGCGAGTCGGCCTCTCTCCACCTAATGTATCAGTTTGTCTTAGTCTGTCAATTCTAGTCTTGTCATACCCCTTGAATATTTGTATTGTTAGCTCTACATAAAGAAAAGAATTATTATTATTATAATAATAATTGGGCATTCTGCATTATGCCCTTGGAGTCATCTTTGCTGCGCGCCTACTGCTAGGGAGAGAAGCCAAATAGTAAATTGTCTCCGGTTATACACAATTTGTCTAACTGTGGACTGATGAATATGTAAACGCTTCGAGATTCATTTAGTAACCCTTTCCAGCTTTATACAAATCAACAATTTGATTTTTTGTGAGGTATGGTTCACATAAGCCGACGGCTCTTGAGAATAGCAAACATAAAATGTTACTTTTCATGCTAAAGTAGATCTAAAATACATCTCTAATCCCATTTCATTGCTTGGACTCCAATTAGCTTTTGTTGAAGTGATTTGCAGAGAGGTTCACATACTTGTTTCAATCCACACAGTGAATACTTGAATTGTGTATTCAATATGGACAACAATACAATAATTTGTGTGTTATTAGTTAAAGCATATTGTGTTTATTCATAATTGTAACTTACATAAAGATCATGTCATATTTTAAGATTTATACATCAATGTTGGTCATTCCAAAGGGTTCACTTTTTCTTGCCACTGCGTGGCAATCACTACATGGAATATATTACCCAAACAGAAGATTTTCAGCATTAAAAACCTTGTGCTTCCCTTCATTATCCAAATTCTCTTTTTGTGCAGTTATCATGTCTGCATTTGATAGAATATATACATTTTTTGTTATAAATACATTAACACAGTTGGTAATATACCTGGAAAACTTCCATTGTGTTGTTCTTTTGATGTTCCAACACGCCGCTGCTCGCAATCAGTGACATTCTCTGCCATTTCATATGTCTTAAATTTAGTTGAATCCTGGGTAATAAGAACAAAAATTATTGAAATAACTTAACAATGCAAGAACAGAGAGGGGTGATGTAATAATGTCAGTCTAAAACTTCAGGGTGAAAGGTTTAGATGCAATGCAAGGATGTTTCACTTTATTGAGAAGGTAGTAGATAAATGTAATATCTTCCCATCAGAATGGGAAAAGGCTAACGAGGGAACATAAACATGCATCAGATTCTATTTGTCTATAATGACTTCTAAATTCAATGCAACTTTAGCTGCATTGAAAAAAATTCTATATTTTTTAACCCCTTATAGACAAGGGGTCAATTGAGGTCCGCGGGATGTTCTCCCATCACGTGTCTGGCACATGAATTCTCATTAATGGGTTAATGAATAAATGTCTACTTAGCTCCTAAAGCTCCTTAGCATCATAAAGCTACTCTCTTACCTCTAAATTTCTAGGGAACAGTTGTCTGGTCTCGGGTATTTAACATATATTTGGGTTTTTTCTAATGAAATCTTGACTGTACATTGTAATTTTCAGCAGTGTCACATTAGGTCAGTTCATTTTAGGGGCAAGCTGGCAAGTATTGCTGCTAGAGTTGGCTAGAGTTTCATGGATGTTGACATCTGACCTTAGTGCACATGGGACAAGAATGAAACATAAGACAGTGTAACGCTGAATGATGAGCTAAAATAAGGTTATCCAGTACATTCGGTTAAGACAGCCTGGCTGCTTCACAAAAGCTTTTAAGGTTTTTTTTTTTCATCTTTTTGGAAAACTTTTTTTTTCTCTCTCAATCCAACCCACTCGATTTGGACCAGTCTTATACAACAGACACAAAAACGTATGCCAGTAATATATGTGCCTCTCTCACTACGGGGCTTTTAGTTTTTCAAGTAAGAACTACAAAAGCAAATAATTCTTAATAGTGCAAAACTCATATGAAGGAGAAGTAGTCAAGCTGCCTTGCATAGACTACCAAGATAGTTCATGGTGTTCCAAATTCTACCCATTTTAGTTTTTGTGAGGTGACAGGGACAGAAACATTGATCTAAAGAACCTCGTAAGAGTAGTAATATGTGGATTAGGAGTTAAATAAAGGCATGCTGCACAATGCAAAAGATGAAATAAATTGTAAATGTAAAAATCAATTTTAAAATATATATTTTTTTTATATCATCTACTATTACAGGGCTCGACAAATCCCAGGCGCCAGGCCGCCATGGCGACTGATAATTTTGTCCTGGCACCTAGGTGTTTTTGAGCCAAACCTATAATTGGGTTTAGGATCCAGAACCCCCGCAGTGTTGCAGGGGACTTGGATCCTCCTTTTCGGCTGTGCGATGCAGACAACCCCGCTGCTGCCGGCGGCTCCACCCAGCCTCTTCACTGAACGGGGCTGTCACCGCCCACGTCGCGTCAAGGTCACTGAGTAGCGCTGGCCAGCTGACTCAATTCTATTTCGGATCAACGGGGACGGCTTCTTAAAATGCCACCCCTGTCGATTCGAAATAGAAGCGAGTCAGCCGGCGCTGCTCAATGACCTTTGTGGGCGGTGCCAGCCTCGTTCAGTGAGGAGGGTGGGTGGAGCCGCCGCCAGCAGCAACGGGGTTGTCTGCATCGCACAGATGTTTGACAGCGGGAATCCAACAAAGTGCACATCGGGGTCTTCGGTCAGGTAAGTTAAAGTAACTGGGGGCATGCTTGGCAGTGGCTGGGACAAAGATGGCTATGGGAGACTGGGGGCAAGGCAAACTCTGTCCGCAGTTTCCCATATGCATCTTTGTCACTAAACATGGGACTATGGGAAGCTATTTAGTGACAAAGATGCCTATGGGAAACTGGGGACAGAGTTAATTAATGGTAATTAAAAGTATGCACTGGTGCTTTTTAGTGTGGGCAAAAGTGCTGGGGCAAAGTGTAAGTGCGGGGCAAAGTGCGAGAGTGTGAGTGCTGGGCAAAGTGTGGGTGTGGGGGCAAAAAAAAGTCCTGGCTCCTAACTTGGTGCTGGGGCAAAGTGCCAGGGCAAAGTGTAAGTGCCAGGGCAAAGTGTAAGTGCCAGGGCAAAGTGAGGGCTAGGGGAAAGTGTGAGACTGTGAGTGCTGGGCAAAGTGCGGGTGCAGGGCAAAGTGCTGGGGCAAAAAAAAAGTCCTGGCTCCTTTTTTAGCTGGCTCCTAGATTTAAAAAAAAATTGTCAAGCCCTGTACTATTGGCTTCTCACAGGTAAGCCAGATGGAATTGCAATGATTCTTACTAATACAAACAGAAAAGAATATTGGGCAACATCATAATGTCGCAACACTCATTTGGTCTATATACACATAAGCACAAAAAATAAGGCCAATAAGCAATCTGACTGAAAATTAAATTAATATCTAAAACCCCTCAAGTTTACTTGCGTTCATAAAAGTAATTTAATACAGGCTGTTGCGTATTTTCTGGCCAAGTCTTAATCCTTTCATGCTAGCAACAAGAGATGTATCTTGAAATTCGATACTAATGTTTAAAGAACAGAGAACCGTTCTATGAAAATATTTGTTTTTCCCAACCTGAAGAACAGGGACATTTCGTGTGTTTATAGAGAGACATCCTCAGGTATTCCAGCTAAAGACTAAGGTGTCATGGAGCACCATGTGATATTTTCACACTCCTAATGTAATAGAGAAACCCAAAATACACCTGCAATCATCACATTTTAAGGCTGCTAAATGATACATGTGTTTCCCCCAGGGCCAGATCTGTTAACAAGCTGCCTCTTCACGCAAGGAAGGTACATAGTCTAAGTTCACAGAAAGAATAGGGAAACAGCCTTCCAAACAGCTTGCTATACCCAACCCAGAGCATATGCCAAGGAACAATATAGCTGTAGTGAATAATATCAAAAGTGACAAATAAGTAACACAAAATCAACTCTCTTAATTTACAACTGGCGGCAGGAACAAGACTCCGACACTGACCAGTCCCTAAGTTTAATTTGGTTATTGTGTCTTTGTTTGGTTGGTTGTGGTGTTCTGGTCCACCTGAGCATGCTTCATACGGCACAGCAACTGGCAAGTTCATTTGTCATCACTGGGAGGGACATTTCTAGGTCAAATACTAGGCCACGCTACGCCGGATCAAAACAACAACTTCATTCCAGTTTACTCACTAGGCTTGCCACGTAACTATTTCGGACTTTAGACAATCAGGGAGGGCTCAAAAATAAAATCAATGCTGCATTTAAATAAAAAAGGTGTTCTGAGCATTAGTTGAATCATGAAGAAAATCATCCTACTGTACACTAGTCTTTTTTTTATTTAATCGTATTATAAATCAGTCCTGACTGTTCAGATAGTATAACCTCGCTTTCTTTTACAAGATCACACACACCACTGTGAAGGAAGTTGTTTACCGTTTTAGATTTCAAGGGAAAAAGCAACCTCGCAATCACAAGTAGAAACTCTTCAGAAAGTTACTGATGGGGAAGTCCCACAAGGGAAGTCCTGAACTGAAATAAGAAGAAAATTTCCTTTGCATGATGGAATCAACAACCCCCAGACACACGTTTTCACCTTCATGGACCTTGATGTCGGGGTCTGGTCGGTATTCCTCTGTGCACAAGTGAGAAAGGAGCTACACATCGGGACACACCTTTACAATTGGGGTGAAACAGAGAAGTCAACTGCAGATAAGAACCATTAGACCAGGGGTCCTCAAACTACGGCCCGCGGAGCGCATTTACCCGGCCCGCCGGGTGTTTTTGCCTCAGGACAGTGGCGGAACTACCGTGGTCGCAGGGGTCGCAACTGAAGACGACTGCTCGGCAACTCTTGGGCCCCCCTGACTGACAGACATCCAGGACTCCTCTGCTGGCTGCCGCCGCCGCCTGCCTCAGCGCTTCAACTCCTGTGTTGGAAGCGTGAGGCGTTTGTCTCGGGTGCTGGCGCT
>VKOC01027792.1:0-23190 GCA_009364415.1 Spea multiplicata
CTGTAATTATTGATTGATGTTTTACTAAATTTTTGACTCGTGTGTGGCTGTGAGACAAGGAGCTCTACAGTCTGACATTTCATTCTCTCTTTCGCTCTCCAAAAGTTAAAACCGCGCAGTAAAAGCAGGCCATAAAATCACTGAAAAAAGCAGATACCGCATAGAAAATTAAACCGCACGGGGAATTGCTTTTATCATGTGAAAGCCTACAGCTGGATACAATCACTTGAAATTACTGGTACTTATCAAATCCTCCACTGCACCGCTACAAAATGACTCTGTAAACCTGCAAGTACAGGCAGACGCACTCACATCCAGAAACCATGATCCCTTTATTATCCAGCTGAACTCTATTAGAGCGTAAGCTTTCTGTTCCACAACAGCCTCCTCCTTAATAAAGGGAGCGTTTCCCTTCACCATTCATTACGAAGGGCTGACACTACCAATATATACGCCCTGCATATAGTATAATGAAATGCTGGAGGAATCTATTTAACTTTGCACTATACAGGACCAGCCAAGCTCTTCCTGCAGCAGAAACTTATTGGTGTTCAGACTTCATAATGCTTGGTACCATCAAGGTGTAAAAACCACAAAACTCCTGTCAAGTCTCCCTTGATTGAATAGACCCCTTTGTGCATGGCATATCAAGTAAGCGTCTTCACTGAATAACATTGCCTCCCAGAAAGAAAAGCTATTGCAGAGAACAAAGAAGTGCAGTGTTTAGGCACAGAGTCTGTAGTGTAAGCGTCCCTGTCTCCCCCCCCCCCCCCCGATGTCATTACCGCCACACTGTTGTTCTGCGGCTGGTAAATGCTTTTTCTCTGCCGGCTGCTGTGTTCCACCAGCCGACGGCTTTGTTTCCTCTTGGCTCCCATGCTGCAGCATCGTTACGCAGTTCAACTGGAAGCAGCTTTTCTGCAATTCCACCTTCTTGAATTTAGTTTCCCGTGAATAATAACACAACGCAACCGCTACGTACATGTGCCCCAAAAGCCTCGGTCCACTTATGTCGCAAGGAAAAAGTGAGTTGAGTGCTTTGAAATAAAGTGTCTTTGTTCCTTAAACACAATCGTCCCATCACTTTGCCTTCATGTGCATAGAGCATACTAATTAAACCGTGCGTTGTAACTTACAGCATGAATGGTTACAGTGAACTTAGTTTAAAAGGAGATAAGAACTATGTGTTGTAATGAGTCAAAGGAAGGGGGAACTCTAGATTAATTATAGAAAGGAAGAATTCAAAATACCTGATTTACAGAAAAATAGAAGTTCCTTGATTTTATCAAAAAATTTCCATCTGTATGTTAAAACTGTGTAGAAATTTTAATTTAATAACAGACATCAACAAATCTGCTGAAGGGCTCATTGTTATATGCAGGGCTGGTCCTACCATATAGGCGATCTAAGCAACGAGCTGGTGCTCGAGATGTTAGCAAGCAGTCTGGTAGAAACCTTAAGGCTGGTCCTGACAGTATTAAAAATAATAAAGAGACAGGTAAAATGAGTGTATTCACAGTAATGAAAACTGCTGAGCCATTTGGAAAAATGTTAACACAGAATATTGCCATTGATAAACTTTGCTGGCACTTGATTACTTGGATTACGTTAACTATCCCGATAACATTTAGCAGCGGGAGACTTTTTAGAAGTTAGCGCAAACGGAAAAATATACATATTGCATCATATATCTGTTGAAGGAACAATTAAGGATAAAATAAAAACAGCAGCGCCACCTGCTGGCTGCTGATAGACGTGATACACACACACTAGGATTACCAGTACCGAAAATCAGAAAACACATTTTTAATAAAACGGTTAGTTAAAAACTAGTGGAAACAAGATAAATAATCCTTCACCAAAAAACATAAACCCTTTTCACAATGTATTAACTCTTCCCAGAAGTAAAATACTGCTACATACTTGTAAATGTAGTATTCTGCTTGTTCTATTTCTTCGCGGCTTGAAATATTGTCTATGAACTGTGAATGGGGGAGGAAAAAATAGTATTTCAATTCAAATTTACCATAATGTCTCCTCTTACCCAATGTTATGCCTACGCTATAGGAGGTGGGCAAAATTACCATACGATATATATATATATTAGTGATAATTTCCATCTCATAACATCAATGCTGCACTAACCAAGGCTTCTATAAGCTGCTCGTGTGATTGCTCAAAATTCCAAATCATATGGAATTATATTTTCTTTCTATTAATCGGCATACATTTTTGCATGCTTATAAATGAGTTTTATGAAATGCAATGTTTAATTTCTCTTCCTATGGTTTACATTTGTTTTACACAGTGTAGAAATATATGCTTCAGGCAAACACATACTTGATTTTTACTTTAGTTGAAACTTATAAAGACCATGAATTTCTCCAAGCAGAACACATATGGAGTATAAAGCTGCCGTATAAATTTCGGCTTTCACCGATTTCAATCAATTTCCACTTTCTTGGTACCATTTACTAAACAAGATCCTAATGTATACAAGGGAAAATCAATTTGAGAATCTTCCTCTAAGGGCACTAAGAAAGACTCATGGAATGTGAGAATTGTGGAGACATTTAACGAGGAAAAGGAATTAGCAAGATAAAAGTACGAGAGCGAGGTTAAATTCCGCTAATGAAACTTTATTCTATTCAATTAATTTTAGGACAAATTGTGATTTTGTATCAAAGCAAAGGAGTGGCGGGCACTCCATTCTGGTGCATCCATCCGTGAATTTGTAAGGGCCAAAAAAATTAATTTAAAGGAAAACTTATCTGCATTTTTTTTTTTTTAATCAACTACCTAACAGTTCCATAAATAAACTCTGTGTTCGATGTAATAGCGTGTGGTTTCCATACCCGTGCGATTGTCAGGGAGCTAACAGGAAGCTTCTTCTCATAGGTTTTGTCCATTAAATTTGACAGCAACGCTGTTAAGACAAAATGTTCACAAAAAAAAAAAATATATATATACATAGCAAATTAAAGATTAAATGAAATGAGTGTATCCAGACACCATATACTAAAACAAAGTATATACAATAGTATACAAAACAAAAATATACATATACAGCTGTAAATATCTGCTTTGCTTCATCGTTGCACATTTTTCACAAATCTTGCTCAGATAATTTTGTGAGTTATAGTAATTAATAAATTAAAGACATGAGAGGTAAAATGACACCAAAGTTTGGTTCTTGTTTCAGTTGTTTGTGTTTTTTCCCATTTATAGTTTTATTTGTGTACATTCCAAATGAAGATCGAGCCAAATTGTAAGAATAAGATAAACACAGAATTGACTACAAAGTTACAATATACAAAAATAACACAGATAAAGCCCCTTGGCAAGCTGCATGTTACATTGGCAGACCAACCTGTACTGTATTTTATGTATTGTTTTGTAAATAAACTTGCAATATTCAGGTGGGGAAAACAATTACCGTATTTGCTCGATTATAAGACAAGGTTTTTTCCAGAGCAAATGCTCTGAAAAATACCCCTCGTCTTATAATCAGACCTCAACTAGGTCTGACTATGAGACTAAGATCCAGATCCCCGCACCGCTGAAGGGGACCTGGATCCTCCTGCCACATCACGCTACGTTTAAAATATTCCCGAAACCCCCCAATTTTATATATCAGTCCGGAAAGGGTTAGCCATGTACTTCAAAGGCTATGCAGCTCCATTGAAAGCACTGTCAGAGCCATATTGACCAAATGGAGATTGTTCACATAGGACAACTTCCATGAATCTACAGGCCTCGATCATCGCAGCCACGGTCAGTGTTCATGACCCCATCATCGGTAAGACGCTGGGCAAACGCTCTGTAAGAACATGTCTGCTTGGATAGAGTTTACTTGAGGAGCTAATACCTGGTTTTAGGTAACAACGCCCATCACCCTTATACAGTGAGAATATGGTTGCTTAGGATGATGGGAGTCGCAAACAGACACTACACCCCAGCCTTGCAGTAACAGCGCTGATGATACCAGAACACCTCATAAATCACACAAAAAAATCAATACGCCGTTTCCTGAAACCGAATACAACAGATAAAAAATCCAACGCAGGGGAACAAAGAGCTCCTGCCACAAAACACAAATCATCTACTTCCATACAAACTGATACGTCTTTTAATGCATCTGCCTGAAAACAGTAACATACGTAAATATGGGGGTAATAGAAAGGATAAAGCGAGGCGCAGAAAAATAAAACAAGACGGCTGGGTTATATATGGGAAGTCAGGACAATGTCGCTGCTACAGAAGGGCGAGTGAAATACACGGCAGATGGGAACGGACAGAATGTAGAAATGCCTTCTATAATTCACATATTAATTAAACCTATCCGCTGCATCCTAAAAATAAACAAAAATTTATAATATATCATTTGCTTAAAGCCACAACACGCATTTGTTGGTTCCAAATAAGCATTCAGTGATATCTGAGGTTTGATTTGTGGGGGGGGGTGGCACAAAACAGGGGGGGTTTACTGAAGAGTTTGCATTCCAGCTCTTCCGATATCTGCTGCTGACCCCGAACCTGCTTTAAATAAAAAAGGAAAAATATAAACCATACGAATGCTTTCACACAACTCGTATATTTCTGGTATTAGAAGCTTATGTTAGGGAACTTAACACTTGGACTGTTGAAGCAGAACCTCCCCTGCTGTTATATATAATATATATCACACACACACACAGCTACCGCATATACATATGAGCTGTATTCAGGCTATAAATGTGCACCTGCCTGTTTAAAACAACCCCAGAATTATCCAGCAAGCTGCATCAATTGCCCTTATAATGTAATTTAAGTGCAGCGTCAGGTCCTCAGCAAAGAGACAAGTGTTTCCCACATCATAAAATGATCTATTTGTGACAGTGCAAAGCTTAAAGGGTTAATAATATGATGGAGCACACCATGCCAGGATAAACCGATTATCCCCAATAGTTAGGCAGATGACATACAGGACCTTGTCACTATCTTTTAATCCAGCCTAAAGGGAGGCTTCTAAACCTGAGCAATACAAATAAAGTGGTTCTTATCCAAAAATTAAGCAAATATAATTTAAAAAACCCTATATTTTATATTTATGCATAATATCACAGCCCACATGCTTTATGGGTATATACGGATGAAACAGGGAAAATCTATAAAGAGCACACATTACTGACCATCGGGTTGAGGCCTAAGATGAGTGAGTTTCTTATATGGATATTTTCACTTATGGTAACATATAGAGGGCACTATACAACTAAAACATCTCCATCGGCATAAATATACTGACCCTGCGCCCAAAAGACATTGTGAACTGGCAATGCTGGCATTTGTGTACTTCTTAGGACATTTAACGCCACACTCCTGCTTCCTCACCCAGGAAGCATAATTTGGGGTTTGAGGGCAGATTAGAACCATTTGGCCGGCCTAGTCCTCATCGTTTCGGTCCTCGGTCTTGTCTTAGGTTCGGGATAGCTTATGCATTATTCATATTTAACTCTGTATGTATTCCACAGTTCTGGGCAAAATTAATACAGCATTTCACAGCTGTGCTAAAGAGATCTATAAACATTTGTAAATTTAAGGATATGATAATTGTGATCCGGTAAAGTAGTTCACAAGGACCATACACAGTCTAAGAGTTTGGACTTTATCGTTTTAGTGTAACTCTAGTTGCGGACAAGAGCAGTGCGTGTGGTGAATGTGATCTGTGAGACTTGTATATTTGAGTGCATTCATTTAATAGAAAGCGGTGCGTGGCTGAGAATGGTCTGTATGCGTCAGTTCGACTGAGAATGTATCAACTGGGTCAGTCTCAGGAAGCGGCCCTCTGTCTGGGAAAATAAATCCTTTCCACCTACCCATTCGTAAATCATGAACTTGCCATAATAAACTGACATATATTGGGTGGACCCAAAAAAGAAAATACATATAGATATACACTGTATTTGCTCGATTATAAGATGACCCCCCCATTTTGAATATTAATTTAGGAAGAAAGAAAAAGCCTGAATATAAGACGACCCTATAAGAAAAAGGTTTTACTAGGAAATATTAATTTACGAGATGCCACTATTACCCTCCCCTGATTTACCAGTGCTTCCTTAGACTTCTCTCCGTGCTTCAGATTCCTTGGTGTGTAGTGTTGGCAGCCAGTGAGGGTCTGTGTGATGTGCACAAACAACTTCCGCTGCTGCTGGCACTTCCGGTGCTCATTCATAGAAGCCCCAGAGAAAGGTCATGTGACGCCAGCCTCCGTCATAGAAGCCCCGGCAGAGTGCCGGCAGCAGGGGTTGTCTGCGCGCATCGCACAGACCTCCACAGGCTGCCGGAGAGGTGGATCCAGGTCCCCTGCAGCGCTGCGGGGGATGTGGATCTTAGTCTTGTAGTCAGATCTCTTTTTGAGGTATAATTAGAAGATGACCTCGAATATAAGACAATGGTTGTTTTTCAGAGCATTTTCTCTTAAAAAAAACGAGCAAATACAGTATATCCATAGAAACACAGAAGTTATTTTAACACACGATTGACAGTTTAGAGAGACCTTTAACTTTGAAAGCAGAGGCTTCCCTACTTACCTAAACTGTGAGGCTCTTTTTCCAGTTTCTCCCATCTCTCACTGTTGATATACGCTGATGACAGAATAAATCGTTTTCCTAAGGGAAAGAAAGAAAAAAAGTACTTGACAGGTTACATTTGCTTTTGTAACTGCGCCTTCTTGACTACTTTACTGCAATTTAAAAGCAACTAAATAGAGAACATACCTTATATACTCATCCTTAATATATACCACTGATATAAAGCCATTAATAGAAAGTAATCATTGCACTTCTGCTTACAATCATTCTTACATTTTTGTTACCGTATATTAAAAAAAGCAATTTTGCTAAATTGCTCCCATATGAAGGCTTAAGACATTGCTAATATATTTCTATAACCCAATGTTCATAAAGTACACAGTCGCATGGAGAAGGGAGGTCTTACAATATAAAGCATATACTTGGTTTGATATAATATATCCTCTTATTATTTGGTGTTGATGGATTATTTTTAATTATTATAATAAAATATACAGCAAGTGTTTTTAAAGGTACTGAAGGGACCGCGTCTGGTCAGCTTTCAGACTGTAGGGACAGAAGTTTTTATAATAATTAATAAACGAATGCACCTCCCTTTAATGTCGCTGCTCCTCTTGTACAAATTATTACTTGCACCGTATGGTACACGAAGCAAATAAATCTTATAAGATCAGCAATTTTAATATTTTATCGACTCTAGAAATCGAGTCCTAGGGACTCTAGAAATCGAGTCCTAGGGTCACAGTCACAGCACTCTGAACAGACATGGTCAGGGAGTCACGAGTGGGTTTAAGGAAAATCTGGATGAAGTGCTTGCAGGAGAATTCAAATTCCTCTTCTCCCTCGCTTCACTAATCACACTGACATGTCCATCCAGTCAGAGGGCTGAGCTGACCCTGTATAATGTATAATTTAATGGGTGAGGAGACTGATTTTACTACACATTACACATGGCCAGTCAAGCTCTTCCTGCAGTCAAAGTCCACTTGGACCTTAATAATGTATAATGATGTCAAGGACTTCAAGACAACTAAACGCTTCGTTTAGTGAATAGACCCCCAAGGTGACGGCGGCAGGATATCATCTCTCCAAAGCCACCCCAATCACGCGACACGCATGAGATATTATCTATTAAAAAAGGTTATAAAGCAGATCCTCGAACGGCTGCAGAACAGACCCATCCGTTACCGAACTCCTATGTATCTATACCTGTGAGTGCAGCACTCAGTGAAACCGGCCGGCACCTGGAGTACAGCGCATATCGACACACCATGGAGGCCGCCATCTTGGAATATACCATGGTAAATTAATTCCGACGGGGGTGAACAGGAAAGAAAGGAGGGTGGGTTTGAGCTCAGCCAATCAACAGCCACCATGCTGTGACACTTTGTACGGACAGTCTGGGCCATGTGAGAGGCCTGTGTGCGGAGAGTGGAAGTCACACCGCCCGCTGCCCGTACTTGGTGCGGTCAGGGGACGGAATGGCGGTGCTGGGAGCCGGGGCTTCCAGCCGCTTCTTGTGGGGACGTGCGAGGCACCCGGTGCTCTGGACAGTGACCCAGCCGGTAGGGTGCTGGGACTGCGGCTGGCAAGGTAACCCCGCACAGCTGCTCTGCCCGGCAGCCGGAGTAACGTACAGGAGTTGACATTGTGTCCTGCTGTCAGTGGTTATAGGGTTAAACCGTTGGTAATTAACCCATTTTATTCCGGGCATATTGTCCTGATAAAGCGGTGTATGATGAGGGGCGAGACATCTCCATGGAGACAGACAGACCTAAGAAATGATGCATCTGTATATTGTGAATATAAATATAATAATTAACCCTTTGCAGCGCTGCCTCCCAGGATTTGTGCTGCTCCGATCCCAGTGATATCCTCTAAGTACGTCGTGCAGTTGTTTACAGTCCTGCTTAAAGGGACAGTCAAGAGTTCTTATAGTTCCAGCCTGGGTCTCTTCCTCGGATCGCAACAAAAGTCCCAGTCAGTCTGAAAAGCTTGCAATCTGTTGCCTTGATGGGCCCACTGAAGTAGATCATATTTACCAAGTTCGCTCTTCTTCTTTCTTCTGCTAACATGGCAGCTCCCTTCTAGCGTTGGTTGAGTGCCACCACCAGGTACCTGCGCATGCTTAATTGGTGGCATTAGGATGGGCTCTCTGTGGAGTGGTGGGGTTAGTGATATACACCCGATCTCCCTACCTCCATCCCGCTCGTCGAGAGATTCCTGTAATTTAAAAACCCAAATAGAAGAGGCGATTTAATTAGACGAATTAGACAGTGCCGGTCATCACGAGAACAATGGCTTGTAATTTCTAAAGGAGCAAGCTGTAGATGCAGAAGCTAAAGTTATTTATAAAGCATGTTGTCATATTAAATGCTCCCAATGCGTCCTTCTCACCATGACGGGGTTCATACATTGGCCCCCACCAATGACTTCCCTTCTGGGAGTAGAAATAGTTGGATCAGGGATCAAATGATGTATTTAATGAATGAAATAATTTGGGAATATCTGTAACAAATCACATTTTTTTAACCGAGCTGTTTGGTTTCTTCAGCGAAACGATACCTTTTAACTGAGGAAATTCTGAAGCTCCGTGAATTTCAGAAGAAGAAACTGGCCACGGTTTATCACGTTTATGGAAAAAAAGGTAGTGTGATCCATGCAAATATGTTAAACATCACCATTATGATTGCTTGCAAAATATCGGCTTCTAAAAAATTTTGGTTTGTCCTCTTTTGAGAATTCTGGAATGGCTATTTTATATTGAGGCTTGGTTATTGGAGATTTAATATCTTGTACGACAGCGATCAGTAGTGTCTACATCATGGAAAATAGATGTGTGTGTGTGTGTATATATATATATCTATATATATCATTCTGCCACGCTGCTTGTCCATCTTGAGCAGCCACCTTGACAACATGGCACTAGAACTGGCACTACGGCTGCTGCTTTCCAATGGTGATCAGTGGTCCAAAGGAGGCCTCCTTGTATGTAACTGGCATTTGTGGCACGATGCTAGCTTTTAACGTTACCGCTGTTAGATATGAGATCTTCTTATAGCAGGATGAAGTTCATGCAATGTACTAAATGTAAAAGCAAGTTCAGACTGCAGCCATTAAAGCGTAACAGTTATTGTCCCAGTTATAATTCCATTTAAACGCAGCTTCGCTTATCTTATCCATAATGCTCCCTCCAGCTGGGTGACGCGGATCGTAGGCAATAAACACAAAACAAAGAAGCTCTGGGGGGATAACTCACTAGGAGTCCTTGTTTTATTTTAGTTTAGAGCTCCTGGGTATTTAATTCAGAATGTTAGTGTATAGAATACTTCCAGCCCTTTAAATGCTGAGGAGTAGCAAGTAAAATGTCACTTATTAGTATGTGTGCAGCCCACCGGATCTAAACCACTGATTTGGTCTCCTTACGAAACATTATACTTTTTGCATTCTTGCCATCTCATCTGTATAATCTTTTTGTCGCAGATCTATATTTTCAGTCAATAAATGACAAACTACAGAAAAACCGAATCATCCTTAGAAGTGAACTACAAACTCTGTTTCATCTTTGTCAGACGCCAGCTGACGTGGAATTTGCAAAGCAAGTTATCTATAGGTAAACAGATCGACGGTACTATAAAAATAATGCGCGTTTTCCACCTTGGAGCACGGCAGCCATTCTGAAAAGTTTTACATTTTAACCCCTTCAGTCCCCTATAGGCACTGTGATCTCTATGCAACTCTGTGTGGAGTGTCGTAGTTACCCATTAGGGTTGCCACCCTTTATAAAAAAAAATAATAATAAAAAAAAAAAACGACCATTCACGGGTCATGATCAGTCCGCAGGGGCCTTGACATTGTTCCCCCTCAAGATTGAGTTGCAGCATCTCTGTTACAGGTAACAGGTGTCTCGAGTTGAACTTTTTGATTAGACAGTAAACATATATAGTTTAAACTCAATCCAGCCTGTACCTAGGTGGCAGTAAGTGCCCTCTTTGTGCCCAAACAGCATGCCAGTGCCACGTTTGTGCCCAACCATCTTGTCTTCCACCTTTGGGCCCAAACAGCTTGCAAGCTTACCTGGCTGAAGACTCATTGCTTTGACTTTTGCCTCAGTTCCTCCTGTCCTTTACTTGCTGGTGGTTACACCGGTTCCTTGCCGCATCTACCTGCCAAAGAAGAATTGAGCTCGTCTGCTCAATAATTTCCATGGGTGCCGCAGCTAAAAAATCTTTGTGGCTTTTCATGCTGCCCCCTGTAAAGTCCCATCCAAGCCCAAGACGGTCTAGGCCAAGATACATCCCTGCTCTGTACTGGTAATGATTAAGTAATTGCATCTTCCCCTTAAAAGTGTAGCCAAAACTCTTTTCACCTTACTCTTTCACACTATTTTCTTTTTAATGGGATACGTGTTTTCAGCATTTTGTATAATTCTGATTTTATCTGTCATTTCAGGTACCATGAAGAAAATAAAAACGTAATGTTCGGAGAGTTTAAATTTGGACCTATTTTCATCAGGCTGTGCTATGAGCTTGATCTGGAAGATGCTGCATTAGAACTTTTGAAGGACCAGGTATTTAGGGACCTAATTTAAAAAAAAAAAACTGTCATTGTGCAATATAAACATAGTGTGGCTGTCATCAAAAAAGTGTTTTAGACCATAAGATATATATATCTATATATATATATATATAATATATATATATATAGGGTTAATATTTCTTTAACCCAGTCCAATACATCTCCATTGTTAGCTGTTGAGAGATGAAAGTTCATTTAAGTAATATTTGTCCTCCTGAAAGATAAAGAAACCATTCACTGGCTGACCAGGGAGTCCAAAATGATTACAACATGTCTACTTTTAATATAACCAATAAATCTACCGTCCTAAAGACATGGCTATTAGTTCAACTCTTTGTGCAAATACTGATCCAATGTTATACCAAGGTTTATTTATTTTACCAATTGTCACTATACAAGTTATATTCATATTTGTTTTCAGTCCCTTGGAAATTTCTTCCATGACTGCACATCCTACAACATATTGATGGATATGCTTTTCACTAAAGGCCAGTATGAAGGTAAGTAGACCATTATTTACATGCAGGAGTTTAGTTGTATCCTGTACTCCGCTCATTACATGTGTTACCTTTATTGTAATAACTCATTTCCTGTGCTTAATGTAATATTTCATCCCACCAGATTATTGTAAATAGCCTTCACTATACTTGTACATGACAGTCAGTGTGTATTATATATATATATATATATATATATATATATATATATATATATATATATAATACAGGGCTCGACAAATCCCAGGCCGCCATGGCGACAGAGAATTTCTCCTGGCGCCTAGGTGTTTGTCAGCCTGTCCACAAAAAATTGCCCCTGTGTCACCCCCCGGGGCGCTGCTGTCTGCCCAGGAGTCTGCTCCGAGCCCACCCCTGAGCCTGAGATCACTTCCACGGAGTGATTCTGTAGGCTGAAAACGCGGTTGCTGGAAAACCACAGGCAGGTTCAGGGAAGGGGGTTGAGTGTTGATTGGGTCCCCACACTTGTACACACTGTACACAACACCCCCCTGCTGCCTGATCGCTCCATGAGAGCGACAGTGCAGTGTTAACCCCTTCAATGATCGCTGCATTTTAGGGGTTAATTCCCGTTTTGTACGGGGCTCTGCTGCTGGTGGTCTGCCTGGAAGCCCACAAGCATTTTTCCCCACAAGCTGGTGGGGACTAAATATCAGTCAATGCTGTGCTCCAATGGAACATCAGCATCGAAAGAGTTAAAAAAGAAAATAAATAATAATTCAAAAAAAAAAACCCAGCTCTGACCTGAAAGTCCAAATGCTGTGAGTTTAATAAGTGGCTGATGATGATCAGATCACTCCTGACCAACTATTAGTTTAAAAAAAAATCCTGGCTCCTAACTTTTTTAGCTGGCGCCTGCATTCACATCAAATTTGTCAAGCCCTGATAAAATATATGTTTCTGCCCTATGTGACAATTTTCTGGTCTCTATCATTTTTGTATCCAGGTTGAAACACATGCAAGCCATGACCTTTGTGCAGTTTTGTAGCACAAATTATTATATATAAATTATTTGTATTATTATATATTATTTGTAGCGCAAATTATTATGCATAGCTATCCTGAATGTACCTTTTCCACCCTTGGTGTCACCCCTACAGATGTATAGCTTGTTTATAATCTCAGAACATTTACGTTGGGCCAGTGTAAAGAAAAATAAAGATCATTTTTTCTGTCAATAACTAAACTAAACTACTGGTGTTATGACATGTGGTCCAGCAGTCTAATTGTTCTCATTACACCACATCATTTTGTTAATATTGATCTCTTAAATTTGTTGCACAATTTTACATTCTTGTTAAACTCATTGTATAGAAGTTTAAAAAGGGAGCTAATTGGCTATTCACGAGAGTGAACTCACTTGTACTTCTGCTGGGATCGTTGAACAATTGCGTGACCTTAAAGTTCAGTGTTCGATATATATATATATATATATATATGAGCTGCATAGATAAGCTAAACTTACATTTAAGCAAAGGGTTATGCTGACTCTGCGCATGTACCGGGGTTTAGTCTAAAGAGTTGCCCTTACTGAATACAGCTCTACGACTAAACCTAAAGAGCATCTGCCATGTTACTAAATCCTTTCTTTTGCAGTCCTAAACTCATTTATTAATCTATAAAAGCGATTGCACATTATATACTTCATATTATCTGGATGATTATTTTTCCCAATCATCTTACCCCATTGGGAAGTTGCTTGATGATGTAGATTGGTTGCTTCAGGCCTGCTTTATAAAGGTGGAGGAGAGACTGACTTTGGCCCTGATTGTACTGATTGGATTAGCCGAATGTCATTTATATATGTGGATTTACTTATGCTGTGATGGTGACAATTCCTCTTTACTTTACCAAGATGTTTGGTTATTGGCATCTGGTGTGGATTTAACTGAGCAGCTCTTTCATTTCTTCCCCCCCCCACAGGAGCTTTAGAAGTGTTGGTGCAAATGCGGAACCAGAAAGTGAGGTTTAGCAAAGACACCTACATTTTGGCATTTGCCATCTGCTATAAACTGGTAAGCCGCTGAGCAGAGAGTATAACTGTGTCTCTTCAGCTTGTCTAGGGGAGATCGAGAAGCATGCCTTCTACAGGAGGCCCGCAATCAGAGGGTTAACATGCAGGAATACACAGTTTAGGATAATACTACTTTTTAAAGTAGTTGATTAACAGTTTGTCATCAGAGGTTTAATTCTGCTGTTCAGACTATATGTCGAATGAGAACATCTGTAAATCAGATCTCCTCTCTGCCAGACTATGTTGCATTGTGTCATCTGTCTAGGCTTTAGTTGCCCGATCATCCATTGATCTATGTGGTTGATGATTTCACATGACACTGTGCGACACGTTTCCATCTTGTTTGGCTCCGTTCTTATTCATATTATTATCTGAAGGGATGACCTCTCCATGATGATGACAATGTTACACTGTAAAACATGTACAACTTTGAGGGAAATTATTGGACGAAAAACATTGGAAGCATTTTCCTGCAGTAAAAATCCAAAAAGAGGCACTATACTGAAATGTGTATATATATATAAAAAAGTTGTAAAATTCATAAGAACTCAATGTTTGTAATTTCTTAATTTGCATGAATGGATCTTTTATTTTAAGCTTAATGCAAGGTCATATATATATATATCTTCTTTTTTTCTTTCAGAATAACTCAAATTCTTGTAAAATATGTACAACCCTCCTCGATGAAATTGAGATGAAGGGGAATTGGCTCCCTACACAAGCTTCCTGCTTTGCTGTGGCCTTTGCTTTGAAACAGGTATGATGGTCGCTTTATTTCATGTATTTTTTACAGCCTTTGTTTGTAATTTGGATCTGTAAGGTTGCTCTCGATATTGATAGAATGGGATTAAAGACGTTTGCCGTGTCCAGCGTCCCATGCAGCTTCCTGAAAAAGAATGCGTATTGAAGTACCTTGGACGTATATAAATGTGCATTCATTAAAGCTGAAAGAATGAAGACAAGTTACTTACCTTAGTGAGACATTGCAGTTACAGAATAGCAGCGTTCCACCAACGACATGGTCTGGAAGGAAAGCACTCGCACAGCTATCGCATGCGTTAAATTGCACACAGTATGTTGGGCGGTATGTCCCTTTAATACGAAATATAAAAAAGCGGCCTGAACCAATGATGAAATCTTCCTTGGCTCTTTAACACAAGCAGCAGAAAAATCGTATGAGTGCGGCCGCACACTGTGTGCTGCCTGTTAAAACCTTCCTAGACGATTGCTATGTGTAGCCAGTTGGTGCCCGATGCAGGGTATAAAAAATGTTTAAAACTGCTTATTTATCTGTGAGCACCTCCTTACCTGCCTTAAGACTTACCTAGGCCTAGTACAAATAGGTGATATAGAATGTACTAATAACATTTTTTTTTCCCAACAGAATGATATTGCAAAAGCCAGGTCCATATACTCACAGATCAGGAAAACTGATGGCCGATTGTGCAACAATTTAAATGTAAGTCATTAACCTTGTAGTCAGTCCAATTTTGAGATCTACATCATTCTGTTCGAGAGAAGTATAACCTTCTTTTACAATCATAGAAAAACATAAAACATAATAACTCATTATTAATTACAATTAATCTTATATTTATTTCTCATTTATCAATCAAAACAGGGGAGAGGATAATGTCACAAATCAGTAGCCAGTGTCATCAAATAGTTTTTGTTTTGATAACAGCAAATGGATCCGCAAGTTGATTTAGAACAGGGATTAGAACTAGGTTCCTTAATAAAGTGATGGAAATTCTTCCCTGGTGTTTACCCGGCTAGGTAAAGGCTGGGCATCATGGTCCAGGACTTACTAGGTATTGCAGCAGCTGTGTGTGAGTTTGTATTTTGATAGTCTTTGTCATCTTGTGTGTAAGCTCCTTATCAAGGTACACAACAATGAATTGGAAGACGTTCTGCAAATGCTGGAAGCTGCATCCGAAAGTCCAGGCCCTGTGTATGTGAGGAAGATTGAGTTTTCTGAACAAGTGGTGAGTAATTCCCTTATTACCAGGACAGCGTCTGCAGGGGAAGTGATACTAGGACACATACGTACATGTACCAATGTTTCAAAAGTACATTCAGCTTCTTATATATGTATTTTACATAATTGTCCTATATTGTCTTTTTCAGATGAATACTGTTGGGGAGAAGTTAAAACATACACAACTTTACTCACAATTTAATCAAATTTATAGGAACCTTAAAGATTCAGGACAAATAACACAACTGACTCTGGATGACATGTTGTGTTACACATCCAACGAACACAGGCATGCCCTAAATTTGTTAAAGCCTAAAAAAGTCAGCCAGAGGACATTTAAATCTCTGCAGTCTGCCCTGTTGGCAGAATAACCACGTTATTTGCACTCTTTTCGGGATACAGTTTTGCATAAAATTGGAGAACTATTAATCTGTACAAACTCGAATCTAACACAAGCAGAACAAAGGCTGCAATACTCAACATCATGGAGGAGTTTTGTGTATGTGTGGAGTACATTGCCAGGAAAAAAGAATATTTTTACTAAAGATGGCAAGTTTATGTCTGATAATTCCTATTTAAGTGACCTTGAAATTACCTTTAAAAATAAATTCACCAGCCATCCTGCTTGTTTTCTCTGTTTTTGTCGATTTTGGTTCTTTCTAAGGGAATAACATGGGAAGGAATGAATTTGTGGAACAATATTGAGGCTGCTGTTTTAGAATATAACCCAGTCTCAGTGGGCTGTCAACCCTCATTATACAGTCAAGTGGTAATATTTAGCAATTACCTTTCATAAATTGGACTATTCACCATGCGCAGCCACACAAAGATGTAATGGCAATGCAATCACCCGATGTCAAATGAATATATAGTCCTTGCTGTAACGTTTCCTACACTTACCTTGCTGGGATCCGGGGAAGCAAACATTCTGCTGCTATTTAGCATTTTAGGCGTAAGATGGTGCCTGTGGTCCTATTTGCTTGCACATGACCATCTCCATTTTTTGCTGTTCTAAAATTAGGATTTAAATTAAAATTTGGCACAAAATATGGTGTAAATACTATGGTTTTGAACAGTTCTGGTTTTTAAGTGAGGTTGGAGCCGTGCGATGCTGGCTTCTTCCAGCCTCCACTATTGTTTTTTGGGGTTCTATGCAAGTTTATTTTGAGATGTTTATTTAACGGCAAAAATGGTTTGCTTTGGACAGAAACTGTCTGAAGAAGACAAGCCGAGACAAAGCAACCGCTGTTCCTGAAGATAATCTTTTAGGAAGGACAATCTTTCTCAGCTTCACCCTGAACTGCAGTGCCTGTTCCACCTCATCAGTGCTTCAAGCACTTCCAGCACATGTGGATCTGAAGTTTCATCCACACGCTGAACCTTTTGGAAAAATGATCTACTAAACAACATTGATGCTTTTAACCTGGGCAGTTACACCTAAGTTGTGAAATGTATATGCACAGAAGGACAGGACACATAAGGGCACTTAAAATATTTGGGGCACGAAACACATTAGGTGTCCTTTGTCCGTATCCCCCAGCCGGCAGATATTATTATGCACTAAAGCTTATTAACAGCTGAACAAAAAGTCTCACGGTATCTTTGGACTAGGTATGTTGGTGGTTTTTACCGTCTTTGGTTAATAAATGTGGTTACTTCATATAGGAGCCTGGATTTACCATCACATATCGTATCGTGAAATGTTGGTGTTCATCAGAGAACCTTAAAGACTGGAAGTTCTGACATTCATATATATTTCCCCACCTTTGCTTTAGTTCTGAGTCCTGTACCCCAGGGACACACTGCGAAAAATGTAAAAGAATCAAAGTACTGTATATTTGAAATAAGTAAAAAAAATCTGCCAATGGAACAGGTAAATAAGGTAAATAATATGTTTTCTAAAAAAATATTTACCTTAAGCAAGCTATGTTTGAATTATAAGTAGTGCTTGACTTTTATCCTGACAATAAGCTAAATATTCTTGATAAGACTGGTTATTGTTGCGTGTAGTATATGAAGCTGGCCCTGGTCTCGAGCAAAAGGGCCACTGTATTGATAGTTCCAGACTGAGTGGACAGAGTGTGGTTCAGAACTTGTTTGTCTATGGTGCTACCTTTTCTTTTCTGATGGAGCAACCTGATTTGACAGGTACCCAGTCTACACATCAACCAAACATTTTAAAGTCGTTGAAATTGAGTGTTTCTGCTAACATCCCCGATGTCAGCGGCATGCTAGCGCGAGGGATGGGGAAATTGCACAAGAGCTGGTACAAAATTGTTCACAAAGGACTGGTCCAATCCAGTTTTTAAACGGTTTTGGACCGACCTGGAGAGGCAGGATACAAAGCGGGGTATGTAAGGTGAGGTGTCCAAGTTCCAGAAAGAAAACTTGAGTGAGGGAAGGGACTGATAGAGGGGAGGCATGGGTAACAGATCGGGCCCTTGCCTTGGAAGGGGTTCTGTTTTTGGAGAGGCGGCTACAAGGGGTCCTTTAGACTACTTCTCCCCTCTGCCACGTTTCCCCAATTACAAAAGACTGTGGAGCTCAGATACAAGTTTGGGGCACTTGCATTTTGGGAGGGGGTTTTATGTTTGGTGTTTTATAGACTTGTGCATTCAGATTCGTACAAACTATAAATTCACCTTATTTTGGTAAAATCAGCGATTAGTACAAAAAAGCCCCAAAAAGCTCAGAATTTTTGCATGAAATCTGTGGGTCCACATTCACTTACACTTTCTGGATTATGTTCACAAAGATGCGGAGGAAGAAAGAAGATTAAAGAGAGAAGCGATAGGATTGAAGATGTGGAAGAAGATGTTTGCATGTGATCCCGGATGCGTGTTTGCGTGTGAGAGGGAGCATGTGTTAATATGAGTGTAGGGTGTAAGTGTCTGTGTTAGTAAATACATGTGTGTTGGTGTAAGTCTGTACAAATGTGAGAATGTGTATAAAAATATGTGCCAGTGTGTATGCCAGTTACGGAAGGAGGGGGCAGGCGGACAAAGAAAGAAGACAAGAACAAGAAGAAGCTAGAGAAGTTTTGCTGTGGGAAAGGAGACCGCATTTCATCCTAGGACCCAGGCAGAACAATGTCTTGGATCGGCTCTGCTCTACCTACACTCTTTGTAGTTTGCTGGGGGCAGTTGCCAGTCCTCACCTACTTAGAGAGAACCAAAAACAGAGAGGAAATCCAACAATGTCTATGTGTAGTTCTTCAGACTACACAAAGGAGAGAAATCTTGTACACAATCAATCTCAAGCACCTAAAATATTCCGTTAACTTTCTTATTTATCAGTAATGGGGATTGTATGAGAATATTTTTGTTTCCAGAAGTAGGTCTGATTTTTCTGAATGTTCTTTTTCTTAAGAATGGCTATTGTTCATCCATTCTTTTTACTGTTTGCCAAAATACACAAAATTTAAAGGAAACAAATTGTCCTTTCGTTATAACATCTGTTTGAAAGTTTATTATATTGAAATTCAAAGTGAGAGTAACAAAGGTTATAACATCAAACAGGTCAAAACCTAATAACATGTAACTGTAGTATGTATTTGAAGTTTAAGATTTATTTTGCTTAATTTTCTGTTCATATCAACACACGAACACTGCACATACGCAGTGCTTTCATTTGTTTTAAAAAGCGATCATTTTGGAGATCAAAAATCAAAATAATATGTGTTTGCGAAGGTGATGAGGTTGAGGTTTTATAAAAAATGTCAATTTGGTTTAAGAAGCATCCCTTTGTTTTTCAAACCCTACTTCAATATAATAAATCTATGTAATGGTGTTTCCATGTTAAAATAAGCAATATATGCCTATTGCTATATCTTTCCTGTTCTTAGAATCCACGGATTATTCTTCCCCGTTACGTTTTCTCTCCCTTGGTGCTGATAGATTGTTGATTGATTCTGGTAGCCTTTGTAATGGTCAGGGGAGAGATCATGCTGGCCCTGCCACAGGCTGCCAGTGATGTGAAGTTGGAAACTAAATTTTACCAAAACCATTATATTTATGGCATTGTTCATATGTTTTTGACAATACTGAGCTAATGGCATTGCTGGATGTCTTCCGATTGCGAAGGGAAGTAAGCATGATGTTCTGCACAAAGTTATATTTAAGGTCAGCAGAATGCTATCTCAGGGAAAAGTTTCACCCCTCAGACAGAGCTGAGAAAAAGCCCCCATAATGATTAAAGAAACTGTTTTCATTAAAAAAAAAGTCTTGCTGCAGCCTCCCTTTGCCCAGAAGAGTACAAGTAAAATGCTTTGGCACCTAACATCTCCCAATGTCGCTGACATGACATCCCAGCCTATTTAGGCAAGTACAATATGTGACTGACATAACCCAAATGGGTTCAGGTCTGAATTCTGTCACCTTAACGACCCGCGTATTTAAAAAATAATAATAATTTATTTTGAAAAAACTCAAAAACATTCAATGCATTCTCCAAATGTAGTCTCCAGAGCAGGATCCTCCTCTCCTGTTGTTTCTGTAAGTCAGATTGTTATGTTATATACTACTTGTTATGTTCGGTTACCCATTGTACAGCGCTATAAAAACAATAATAAAAACATCTCTCAGATTTTCCAGCATTTCATATACCTGCATATCAAAAACCGATCAGCAGGGGGCAGTGTACATAAATACGAATATTTGTAAAACTTTGGCCACTACCTGTGTGTTTAGCCTGTAGTTCCAAAATAGCCAATTGGATGAGTAGAGTGTCAGGGTAAGGGATGTGGAGCCACAGAACAGAGGGGGGAGCTCTTGCAAGACCTAGCTGGCTGCGGTTCTGACCTTAGTATCACAGAGCCACCCAGATAGATGTAAAATGGCCCAAATAAAAGTAACGACAATAAAACTGACACAGGAACAAACCCGGCAATGTCACGGACAGTCCTTTTGGTCAAAGCAGGTGGCTAAAGTTCAGTAGCGAATATCCAAAAGCAGTAGTAGGGACAGGGGACAAATAGGGTAATCTGGTTGGTAATCCTTAAACAAGACATGGGTCAGTAACCAGGAGATAAGCGGGGTAGTCTTTAAATAAGCCATGGTTTGGCAACTTTAAGGGGGGCAAGTACTATCCCACCTTTCCCTTCTTTCCTTATATGCGGCTTCTCATCCCTCTGGCAGCATAATTGCGGATGCGCATGCCCCCATGCTTCCAGGAGCATGAGGAAGAGCTGTGCCCACAACTCTAGCCCGAGCATGTAGTGTACTATGGGGCCATGGCACCAACGATGCCAGGTAGGGGTGCTTGGCACCTATGGGGAGTGGTACCTGGGGCTTGACAAGGGACTTGTTTTATGGCTTTTCTGTGCATTCCCTATTTTTAAATGTGTTTTGGACAGTGTACGTTGAGTATGATCCCTGCCAGAAGCATCTTACTGGTTTCTTACTGGGATATGTGGAAAGACTTGACCCCATCCCAAGGGTAGGATGATGACAGCTCTCCCTCTAACCCTTTCTTTATGCTATATATGAAACATTATACCAAACATATATTTGTTAACTTGTACTGATTTAAAAACCACTCTAGATTCTAAATAGTTTTACATTTTTAAAGTTTTTATTTTAGATCCTACCTAACCCCCACTATGTTAACTACCCGATACACATAAAATTACATAAATTAGAAAAAATGAACCCCTTAGGCTCAGGGGTAATAATGTTTGTTTTTTTAAACCTGGGTCTTGGAACGCGGGGAATCACTGATTCCTATGGTCCTTGTCATTTAACCGTGCGTGTGATTGGCTGTAGCAATGATCAGTGCAGGGGATTTGCTGTAAATTGACTGACACCGTAATTGCCATGACGAGTGATCTTTTTTTTTATACAGATGACGTAGCAGGTACATCACTGGTCCCTTAGAGATTAAATCTTTTGTCTCAAATTGGTCCTCTGTTCACAGTCTATAACTTAAAGGGAACGGTAACAGTTTTTAACTCATCCATTAAAAACTACCTATAACCACGTGTATGTTGTTGTTTGGAGAGGCTTCTTTAGTGTATAGAACCACATCATTTAGAGCTTGGGAGAAGTGACAGATCCATTTTAATTTGTGACCAATTACATACTTCTTATATCTGGAAACAGACTCATTCTCCTTCTGCCTTCACGTCTCCAATTCAGGGCTATCAAACTCCAGTCCTTAATGGACACAGCCATTCCAGAATATTTTGTTTTACATCCCGGCTTGAGCTTTCTATCTGCAACACGCTGCTATTCATATGCATTATATTTCATTTTGTACATCTGCAATTTGCCAGAAATGTATATTCATAATCGCTCCAGGTGGCTGTCTTACCAGCAGATGCTCACCTCAAAGCTACTTCCCCTTGGAAATGAAACTAAAGTATCTGTAATGAAAATGGAGAACTACTCTGTGTGTGCCTAGTACCCAAGTGATCATTGAATTATACAGTTTTTATATATATACACAGTGGGGCAAAAAAGTATTGAGTCAGCCACCAATTGTGCAAGTTACATCCACTTACAAAGATGAGAGAGGCCTGTAATTTTCACCATAGGTACACTTCAACTATGAGAGACAGAATGAGACAACAAAGTCCATAAATCACATTGTCTGATTTTTAAATAATTTATTTGCAAATTATGGTGGAAAATAAGTATTTGGTCAATAACAAAAGTTCATATCAATACTTTGTTATATACCCTTTGTTGGCAATGACAGAGGTCAAACGTTTTCTGTAAGTCTTCACAAGGTTTTCACACACTGTTGCTGGTATTTTGGACCATTCCTCCATGCAGATCTCCTCTAGAGCAGTGATGTTTTGGGGCTGTCGCTGGGCAACACGGACTTTCAACTCCCTCCAAAGGTTTTCTATGGGGTTGAGATCTGGAGACTGGCTAGGCCACTCCAGGACCTTGAAATGCTTCTTACGAAGCCACTCCTTCATTGCCCGGGCGGTGTGTTTGGGATCATTGTCATGCTGAAAGACCCAGCCATGTTTCATCTTCAATGTCCTGATGGAAGGAGGTTTTCACTCAAAATCTCACGATACATGGCCACATTCATTCTTTCCTTTACACGGATCAGTCGTCCTGTTCCCTTTGCAGAAAAACAGCCCCAAAGCATGATGTTTCCACCCCCATGCTTCACCGTAGGTATGGTGTTCTTTGGATGCAACTCAGCATTCTTTCTCCTCCAAACACGACGAGTTGAGTTTCTACCAAAAAGTTCTACTTTGGTTTCATCTGACCATATGACATTTGCCCAATCCTCTTCTGGATCATCCAAATGCTCTCTAGCAAACTTCAGACGGGCTCGGACATGTACTGGCTTAAGCAGGGGACACGTCTGGCACTGCATGATTTGAGTCCCTGCTGGCGTAGTGAGTTACTGATGGTAGCCTTTGTTACTTTGGTCCCAGCAGGTCATTCACTAGGTCCCCCTGTGTGGTTCTGGGATTTTTACTCACCGTTCTTGTGATCATTTTGACACCACGGGTGAGATCTTGTGTGGAGCCCCAGATCGAGGAAGATTATCAGTGGTCCTGTATGTCTTCCA
>VKOC01027793.1:0-17380 GCA_009364415.1 Spea multiplicata
TGTGTGGATTGGTGTATGTATGGATTGGAATATGTGTGGATTGGTAAATGTGTGGATTGGTAAGGGTGTGAGAGTGATGGGTGTTATGCTGTACATTTCCAATGAATTTTTCATTATATAATTATGCTCTAAAGTACATCATAACTCCCATCACTCTATACTGTTCCATACAGTGGCAGAGCTGGGAGACAGAGGCCTTGCACCCCCACTGCAGGACTCCTGAAAGGTAAGTGAACTTCAAAGAGGGAGAGGGTAGATAGTTAGGACGGGGTAGATAGGGAGAATGGGTGAGATGGGGGATAGGGGGTAGATAGGGCAGAAGGGAGTGAGAAGGGGTAGATAGGGCAATCATACTCCTATCATGCCAAGTCTGCCAGTATATCCTGGAATCTGGGTATGCCTGGACATGATAGGAATGTCATTGCTGTTAACAATCATATATATATATACACACAAACCAAAGGGAGCGGCTGCACAGAAATATTGTTAATATACACAGGCTTTTAGTTGTCCGGGTGCTCCAAAAATAGCCAGATATATGTTACCAAAGAAAAAATGGGCACTCACGGGTCTTTGCCTTGAGAAAGGACTGGAGGTGGTCCGAAACGTTGGCAGTGCTGATTGAAATCAACTAGTGTTTAATGCACTTTACTGCAAAGACCCGTGAGTGCCCATTTTTTCTTTGGTTACATATATATATATATATATTATTAATATTGTTATTTAATTGTTTTGTCCTATTTTGGTGTGTTACTTACTTTAAATAAATGTGTTAGATTTTTTTTATGGTGTGGGGGGGGTCATATTTGGTTTCGGCCAGGTAAATGCTGCATTTTCGGTTTCAGTCCAGAATTCGTTTCAGGGCATCCCTAAGCCAGACAATGAAGTGGTAGGCCTACACAACATCAATGTTTGGCTTAGTATATAGTGATAGGAGTTATGCTGCACTATTGTCAATGCCTGGCTCAGTATATAGGGATAAGTGTTATGCTGTACCACCGTCAATGTATATAATGATAACAGTAATGCTGTACCACCTTCAGTGTCTGCGCCGGTATATAACGGTAGAAGCTATGCAGTTTTAAAAAGTGTATGGGGGGGTGCCACATACAGGATCCACCCCAGGTGCCAAATACTCTAGGTACGCCCCTGCTAATAGGTACATCAATGAAAATGCTTGAAAATCACATTTCTGGCCAATTTAGCCCTTCTTCCAAGAGATACTTACTTCCGTAGGTATGGTCATTCATCTTACACAATGAGTTCAGTGAGGCGACACCACAACTGTTCTGCAACTCTCCCTCCCTCTTTAATGAATAAACATTATTATTTTGTAAAAGAATATAAGAAAATGAAAGCACAAAAGATTTCACACTTAATATTCATTCTTGTATTTGCATAATTCTTAGAAGCAAACTGACATTAGAGGTGTTAATAATTTGAGGATATCTCATATCTTAAGTTCCCATAAAATTACTATTCAATGACAAATTATTTCTGCTTTAGCTGAGACTTGCTTAAGAATTTCACATTTAGTGTGAGGAAGCTAATCTAAAATTTGCATTGCATCAATGATTTTTATCAGTTGCATAAACCAGTTTTTTTTCATGTTGCAACAATTTTATGTGGATCGATTGAAGTCATGCTTTAAGCATCCAATAATTTGTAATGTAATTAGACTTAATAGCCAGAAATAAGCTCAATAAAAGTATAAGAGAATGTATGCAAATAGGTCACCAAAAGGCAATGTCGCTCACTAGTAAAATCAAACTAAAACATAACTTTTACTATATAACTTACGTTTATGAATTAAAATGTGAAATGAACACTGGAGAACATCCTAAAACACACAGCGTTAGACAGTTGTGTTGTAAATATTTATCACAAAGCACACATGCTGAACAAATAGGTGTAGCCTGTAGCTGCTAAGTGGCCAGCCAAAACAAAAATCAGGAATTCTATACTGCATAACATGGATGACTTACCCAAACCAGTATTCTGGTGTATTGAGAATTTTCTAGCAGAGACTATCATTAAAATAAAAATTAAAATTAAGGCTTGTATTAACGCACACTGATTGTTTTTATGGTGATTTTCAAGTGTTATACATATTGTTAATTGAATTAATGTACCATTATTAGCACATTTTGGTAATCTGTTTGCATTTTGGGGTTATCCTCCTTGATTGATATTCTTTCTTATTCTATGATTGTAAATATGGACTTCATTTTGTTCATTGAGAATTTATGGAAAATGCCAAAATTTAGTCTGGGATACAAATATATTTTTCGGTATAATTGTGCTTAAATTCGCAGGGGCTCTGTCTCACTTCTCGATGAGAAGAGATACATAAGAAGGAAAGATATAGGGGAAAAGGGTGATTTAAAGAGAAAGAGGAGGATATATAAAGATAAAGGGGAAAGAAACATGAGATGACATAAATAGAAAGAGAAATAGAGATATTGAGAGGGGTATCAAAGACAAGGAGAGGAAGGAAGGGGGGAGATGAAGGGAAAGGAAGATGAGAATAGAAATATAGAAAGTTGAGCAGAGATAATGAAAAGGGAATAAATAAAGAAAAGGGTAGAGTTAGGAAGAAGAAAGGAGATAAAGAGAAAGAAGAGAGATAATCATCAGGAGAGATGATTTAACAGCAGTACTGAATCTGCTAGCGCTGTATAAATAAATGTCATGTAATAAATAGAAAAAGGTGGAAAGATAACAAGAAAATACAGAGATGAGATAAAGAGAAACGGGACAGATGAGATTAAGAGAAAGGACAGAGATAATTAGAAAGAGGAGCAATAATGAAGCCCATGGAACAGCGCAGCTTAGGTGGAGTGGGCCTTGACAGAGCTAGGTGGTGTGCATAAGGGAATGATTTTAATTTAATTGGTTCAAACTTGTTATGGGCGGGTTTACTGTCAAGGTATATAAGTGGCAACCATTTTGTAAACGGTGACTTAACTGCTTTTCTAAATCCTGGTTGTACCACCCTCCCTCCCTTTAACTGTGGGTTGTGGGGGGTGACTACCCCGTTTTGTCACAGCGGCGGGGATAGTTGGGGATTATTGTTTAGCACGGTGGTTTTTATGGTTTGGTTTACTAATTTGACATGGTTCAAGTTAGCTTGGTAGGTTTCGAGCTGGTCTGTGGCTCAGAACTGGGGTGGTGTACGGGTGTCTCGGTATGCCCCTACATTGGTGGTTTGGTTAATTAATGGTGTAGGGGTGTCTCGGTAAGCCTCTGCATTGGTGGTTTGGTTAAATTAGGTGGTGTAGGGGTGTCTCGGTATGCCCCTACATGGTTTATAATTGGTTAAACGGTCTGGTAGGGGTGTCTTGGTATGCCCCTATTGTGGTCAATGTGTAAATATGGAGGCACCTGGTGTGTGTCGGTGCCATTGTTAAATGGTTAATGTGTTTATGATGTTAGGTCATTGTCATGGTTAATAAAAGGTAAATCTGTTATTCATGTTATGAACGGGGTGGCCTGGTTTGACAATGACCTTTAAATAATTGTGTAAATTAATAAAGCTGTGGAAATTATATTTGCACCTAATAAAGTGTGTGTGTCATTATTGGGTATGGGGTACGGTATTACTGGGCACAAACTCAACTATGCGCTTGTCATGAGATAGGGGATACATTGTGAGAAAGGGGTGAGAGAGAGAGTGTTTGTGTTTTGAAATTGTTAGGTTAGGGCAAGAATGAGTAAGCAAGTGTGTGATGCATGGGCAAGCGTAAACTAGGATGTTGATGTGTAAGGACAAGTGTGAATGTTTGTGTGTATATATATATATGTGTGCATGGGCAGGTGTGTGTTTATGGGCAGGCATTTGTAAGCAGGGCCAAACTGGTAATTAAAACTAGCCCTGGAAATATTTAAATACCAGCACCATTATTCATAATGCCATTTTTGGTCACACTGCACATGCCAGGTTCTGGCCCCAATATTTTTTGTTTAAAAAAGGGACAAACCCTACATTTTAAAATATATTTAAAACACATTAGCCTTAATAAAATATATATGAAAATACATAATTCCTAATACCACTGTGGCCCATCACATCATGTAATGAGCTGAGAGAGCACCAATATAATATGTGTGTGTTGTAAAAGTGTTATATGTGTAAGTGTATAATGTTGAAGGGGTTGTGTGTTTATGTACGCGGAAGTATATATATATATATATATATATATATGTGTGTGTGTGTGTAATTGTAGGCGTTAGACTGGTTGTTATTTTTAACATATCTGTAATATATGTGCATGTCGTAAGAGTATGTGTATATGTATATATATTTTTATGGTGTTAGAATGGCTGTATGTATGTATGTATGTATGTATGTATGTGTTAGTGTGGCGCTGGAAAAAAAAGATAATGTACTTTGGGCACTCCTGATTTGTCTTTTGCTTAATAATCACACATAATAACACATTCTTTCACTTTTCATATTTCCATTACATTAGCCTATACTAAACTTATTGGCATTTTAATTTATTGATAATTCTACTAAAATCCTTTGTTTTCTTTAGCTTTGTCTTAAGATGAAAAATACAGTTTTTGCAGTATATTACCGGTAACAGCCCAGAAATGTTGAAAATTTCTTTACAGCTTTTTCCAACAACTTTTATTGCCAGTTTTCAAACCTATAATTTACATTTTCATATAATTATGTCCACCCATATGTAATAATTGTCACAGCATGCATAACCTTTCCCATCCACAGTGCCTATTGAATTTGTAGAGTAACAAATTCGAGTTCCAAGCAGAGACTGCATTTCTTAAGCCCTTCACTTATTTTTTTTCATTTTGGTTGTTTGTTATTTTCATTTGGGATTTATTATTTTAACCTAAAACAAAGTTTTAAGATACCAACTTTCATATTTTAGCACAATTAAATGGTCGTAGATAAAGTAAAATGAGGAAAATATGACAATTCCTTTCTCAACATGTATTAGCAAAAAAAACGCAAACGCTTATGCAAATGTGATTTCTAATAATACAATAATATAATTGCATTATATTCTTCTTCTTCTACACATTTGTAGACATGTTTTACAATTTATTATCTGGCAAATGTTTTATTTTTCAGCTCCTAGGCTTGCAGAAGATGCGTTTGGCTATACTCACAGCACCAACACTGGCAAAGACTTCCAGGGAGTTTTCCTCCCACTGATTGGTCGCTTCAGGCGGCTCCAGGGACGGGGTTAATGTTAATGTTTTATATTATATTATATTATATTATATGACTAAATACTATCTGATCACTGATTTTCAAAACTTTAGGACACTGATCATTGATCTTGATTTAATTTTTTTAAACCTTATTAATCTTATTAATGTGGTCACTGATTAATGACCCTTTAGTTCACCAGTCCTTCATTGGTCTCACCAATCAATGTTCAGTGACCTAATCTGATTATCCCTATCACTAACACTATACACTTACACTAACCTAACCCTAACCAATAACCATACCTAACACGTTCACTTTCCACTAACAGTACCCCAACACTACCCATTACACTTTCCCTGAACCCAGGGGCGTCCAACGTTCGACCCGCGGGCCAAATGCAGCCTGCCGAACTTAGAATTGCTGCCAGCATGAGATTTCCTGGTGGGCAATCCCATTAGATTTTTTTCGAATAATAGGGGGATATCCCCTTCTTCTTTCACTTAATACACATTGCATTCACCTATTACACATCTATGACACTTATTAAATATTTTGTATACATCTTTCGCTTATTTAATATATATATTAGTAATAACAGCACTGTATTTCCCTTTTCTTCTTTCTTCTATAAATATAAGCTTGTTACATAAAATGTATGATTTTAAAGAATTAAGGGGCACCAAAGAGACTCTTGCCTGGGGTTCCATTTAGTATAAGAATGACCCTGGGCCAGAATAGAGGCTCCATCCTGAAATATGCCTGGAAGGGGGATGATGGGGAGGGGGACAAAAAACCCTCTGTTCTTAAAATATTTGTGGTTGCTGTGGGTGACCTAGAAAGGTAAGTGGGGTGTCTTTGAAATTTTGAAGAGGTGTGCTTTCAAGCAATATAAAGTTTGTGAGGGTTATTCTGGTGTTATTCTGATAATGTAGTTGTTGCATAACAAAAAATAAAACACGTATATTTCAAAGGTTTTTGTGACTCACAGAGTTAATAAAAAGAAGATACTCTTCTGCTTGTTTTATTTCCCTAAATGTGAGCTTTTAGTATATATTGTAAACATATATATTTTAACACTTTCTACCAATTTTACCATGGAATTTGTCATGTTTACAAAAAATGTTGTGTTACTAATCCCTTGACGATAATTGACGTGCCAGCCAGTTTAAACGGGTGTAGAAATAGATCTAAAATCGCTTTCTTCTCCCAAACAGAACTGAAATGCTTTAAAAGACTTGCAGCAACACCAAAATTTTAAGGCATAAAGCAACGCCGAAAACACACACCAGGACACACTGTGACCGCTCCAGAGAAGGGTCACAAGTGCTATAGGGAGGATCACAAGATGGCAGTGCCCATGTCTTATTTGGACATCTTTGATGCCAGCCAATTCAATTTACCCCATCATATCATATATATATAGACACATCAGGGTATATTAAATGATGGTATTTTTTGCAGTAGTATTTTTTCACATACACTGTACTGTACTTTAGGTATGTACTTACTGCAATAGTATGTGTTACTGTCAAATACCCCAATATGTGTTCAGCAACAGCTCCTGGGTACAGTGATACCACCCAGCATAGGTTAGTCGAGTTGTTTTGGGCCACATTTGGCCCATCTATCTACTATATGATAAATGAAAGATCTCATTATTTGCTCTAGTTACCTTTAAAAGGTGATCATACATTTTAGTTTCATGCTATGTAAACTGGGGTTTCTCAGACACTATCCTCAAGTATCAAAAACACATCAGTTTGTCATGAATTGCTCACAGCTGTTTCTTTAATTAGCACTGGCAGATGCCATAGTATCGAAGTCATTGTTGAATTCACTTGCACCTGATCTACGTGTCAATACAACTGCTTGTTATACTTAAGTTAAGCAACAGCAATATTGTTCAGCTAGAACTGTATTATACTCATCAGTATTTTAGCCACTGATTTGGTGATTGTCACCATATTATAGATAAACCAGGACAATTGACCAGAACAACTAGGACAAGATATTTGAAAATATTTAGCAAAATAACATTTCAATCAAATCCGTAACTGCTTTATATAGAGTTAATCAAAGTGAGTTTTTCAGATTCGAACTATTGTAAAAAAAATTATTTGCAGTTTGAAAATGAACTGGACGTGTCTTTCTCCATGATAACCTTATTTTATCACACGTCAACACATCGGGAAACGGTGCTGATGTTCATAATTACCCTTAAGCTCAAAACTGGAACTTCATCTCTGCCTAACACAAGGTTTACCTTTTTTGCCACACACTGTGAGGCTCCGTTCAGGCTGCTGTGCTGCTTCTCTTGTTGCCCCCATCTTGCTAGAATTTCCCCTTTGCTGTGTACCATTCCTGGATTTCCATATGCTCTGTTCTGTGCTTTTGAGTCCTTGTTTGCAGTTCTGCTCTTTGCTTCAGCTCTGTTTCCTTTATAAGGTGTGCCCCACCCACTTGTTATGTTTGTCTCAGTCAGCAGTCTAAAGGTATGTCTTTCTCTGTTCTGTGTTTAGATTAAATGTTCAGTTTCAGCTTTACTTATTCAGTAGGCAGGGTTTAGTGCTAGGACCCACCGAATATAGGAGTACTTTGGCGTAGTTGTGGGCTAAGCATACTATGGCCATATGATGTGACGGAATCTCCAATTGTTATCACATAGTCCTAGGCGAGTTCCTGTATTCATGTGTGTCTGTCTCTTATGTACGTTGGCCCTTTATTCCCTGAATCATCTGAGGATCTCGGTTCCTCTCTCCTCTCCCCGTTAAGATTTCCTATCCTTGCTTAAAGGAGAAGCATCTAAGGATCTTGACTCCTTACTCCATCCCCTGTGTTCCTTGCCTTGTTCCCTGTTCTTTGTTGTGTCGTGTACCATGTATGTCTTGTTTGGCTTTGTATGTCTTTTCTTGCTTGGTCTCTTATTCCCTGTTCCTTATTCTGTTCCCCTTGCTCTCTATGTTTCAGCTGTTACTCTGCTTAGCTTCGATACTCCCAGCCTGCAGCATCCTGCACATGATTCTAGTGTTATATCTCATGCCTGCTCCAGGGTGCCTGCAGGATATCACTTGGTTTTGTTCTGGACAACATCCGCAGCTATGTCATGGCACTGGTATGTGGCTGCACAACCCTAGGTGCTCAACACCCGGGTCAGTGCGGTTGCCCTGCACCAGGTCCTGTGGCTCCGCTTTTCCATCTTTGGGCGCTCTGGGTCATTACAGTGGTCTGTATGGACCCAGTTCCTGACACACACTTGGTACATTCTTGCTACTTGGTAACTGAATTACCTTGGTATAGTCCTAATCTACTGATCAGTTCTAAAATAATTTCTGGGAACATTATATTACTGTGATCTCAAAGGGAAAAGAACAATTAACCTTTTTTAATGTTGTTTTTTTCAAAAAAGCAAATTTGCCTTGCTTTTCCATAACACTGTTGCTATACAGTTATAATCATTGCAAACCCATATTTTTTCTTTGTTCTTTGTTCAGTATTGAAATAAGTATTAGAAAATATAAAACTAAGATATACATTGTATGCCATTTGAGATTCCTTGGCCTTTAACAAGCAGTAATTATTCAGAAGAACATAAATTATTGAATTATAAAGTTTGAATATATCATTGAATTTAATTTTGTAGGAGAGAGAGATATTATTCATAGAAATTATTTTTGCGCTCATTTCACTTCCGATCTCTAGCTTATTAAAACACCGGCCTGATAAATCGGATCTTTAAGGCAGTAAAATCTGGAATGTTTATTATCCATCTTTTTGTACTGAACTGTCTGCCCTTCAAGTGCAATGCAAGACAAGTTCAAGGAAACCAATCTTGTAGGGAAAATAAGATGTACCTAATTCCCTGATGTATTCACATCTGAAATGACCTACCTTTATGCATAGGCCAATATCATTCTATAAATAGCAATAAAATACAATCACTGACAAACTTTCAATGCAATTAAACATGTACTGGTATTACACTTGCAATTAGAGGGTAGCCTGTTATGAATATTTACCTAGATTGTAAGTTCCTGCGGGAACAGGGCCCTTCATTCCTCTTGTATCTGTGTGCAGGGCCGGCCCAAGACAAAATGCCGCCTGGGGCGAAGTTTAAAATGCCGCCCCCAATTATCTACCCTTCCTCTTCCTGCCGCCCCCCCATTATCTACCCTTCCCCCGCCCGTACTTACCTTTCAGCAGTCCTGCGGCGAGTCTCCTGCTCGGTCTCGGTGCGGGCTTGTAATGCTGAGCGCCGGAAATGACGTCATCTTCCGGCGCTCAACATTACAAGCCGGCACTGAGACCAAGCTAGAGGGCTCGCAGAGGAGAGAGGGGCGCCGTGGGGGTACTGATAACTTGGTAAGTGAAAACCACTCGGCGCCCTTCTCTCTCTCTCTCTTCTCGGCTTTAAAAAAAAAAAAAAGGGCTTGGCAGTTGCCCCACTCGGCTCCATTGTCGGGCCGGCCCTGTCTGTATGTCAATTGCTGTATCGTTATCTGTAAAATTTTCATCTTGTACAGCGCTGCGGAATCTGTCGGTACTTTAGAAATAAAGTATATTAATAATAATAATAATAGTAAAAATCCACATGTTCCTTCACGTCTCAGATGATCTGGCTGAATTCTCCACACATGGAATGCTGACCTTTAATTATGTAAAGGTAATAGCCAGATACACCAGCTGGCCCGATTCCACCATCCTACCTATATTGCAGTTTTATTCTACATTCCATTTGGAGTTTCAATTATACTGATGTGTTTTTCCTCTTCTTTGGACCATAGACCTGTAATTGTATAATGGTCAGTGTACATTATTACGTAACAAAGGATCACCAGAGCTGTTTATAACGTAGGCTCCACTCTGCAACAACACTAATATGCAAAAAAGCTCTAGATGAGAGAGACAGGGGAAACAGAGGAGCAGGTACTCACTGGATACAAATGTATCACCATCAATCATGAATGAAAAAAGTAGAAACATCAGCCAGGACAATCTGTCAAAGCAGTTTTTTTCTTTATTTCTGAAAACACCAACCAGTTTCAGCGTTAACAAACGCCCTTATCAAGGTGAGACATACAAATGTTTTTCACAGGTAACCTTACATACCCTCCCTATAAGGTCATGTGACCTGAATAGGACGTTAGCTCAGACAATCACTTAATTGGTTACCAACAACCTGAACAATGTAAAAATGTAAAAAACATCTCTGCGCTTAATACAATGTTATTTTTTTATTTCTATTATTTATACACCATAAAATTTATATATATTAATGAAAATAAAATAAAAGGAATGAAAAAAAATATGAAAAATAATAAAAGTTGACTGATTTTTATAAAGACTGCTGTTAAAAAACAGAGACCAATTAATCGGCCTGCATGGTTTTTTTCATTTTGCAAAGCTCCTAATTCGGGAACCCAAAAGGATTCACGGCAGTGCCTGCCTCTATGCTCAACAGGGACCATCTCCAAAGATGCCGGAGATCCATGGCCTGCCAGATGGTAGTGGACAGCCATGGCATTATGTTTCTTTTTAATCTTTATTTTCTTTTGTATAAAAAAAGAACAAAAAAAATATACAACATACAAATAAGACATTTAGTCGTTGTGACAAATTCACCTTTATTTTTTAAGCATTTGAAACCATGGGTCTCATGAACAAATAATTATGTTGTTTCCTATTGAATAATAGGTTGGAAATATGCTGTCAGGGCAGGCACTGAGGATGATGATGGTAGCTATGTTGATATCTGAATGCACAATGTACAGAGGTGTTTTATAGTTTACCAGAGGCAATTTTTTTATGACAGGTGGATTTTAGGAAATGTCTTGCAGCTTATTCTATGTGAACCTTTAAATGGATCTTGGCAGCTGGATATATTTCCCATCAAAAAGCCTACAGGCATGTTAAAGAGCATACTCCAAAATTGTCATTCAATTTCCACCTGCTTCAAGGCAGTTATTATGATACACCCTTTAGGTGTGATTAAACCATTCAGTAATTGCATGCTTAATTCAGAGCTCTAAATTCCTAGTTCTCTGAGGACCATAGCAGTCCACATCACATTAATGACATTGATGTGTCAATCAGTGGGTTATTAGGTTTCAATTAAAAAGACTGACAGTAAAAAGCTAATGCATTTTTACCATAATATCTATCTATCTATCTATCTATCTATCTATCTATCTATCTATCTATCTATCTATTGCTCGTGTCCAAATAAACTGCCTATCAAGGTTGAAATAAGTTACCTTTTTACTGCTTTTGCATTTGATTGTATGCCTCACAGTTTAAACTAACCTGCTTATTACATACGTTTATTTAAATTAGATTTGGACAAGACACTGTTGACTGACATCAGGCCCATCAGGAGATGAAAGGTGCAAGCCAGTTAAGATACCTCCTACCCTTCCATGCTTGAGCCCTCATGTTTGTCTAGTTTCATTATCTAGTGAAATCTGCCCAGGTAGCTGGTCATGGGCTCTTGCTTATCCTCTGCTCAATACGCACCTTTGGCATACTTGCTAATTTCAACTTGAACATGGTTTATATTGATGTATTCTATGTTTTTAACAATAGCCTAAACACCAAAGCAGGCTCTGTGGTGGGCCCTATGGTGGATTTAATGATGTTCTATAGACCTTCACAAACCTTGCCACAGACACTGGTGTCCTTCTACAGACACTTTGCCTATCCTTGCAGCAAAGTGAGAAATAGTCTTATATGTACTAGGATGCACTTTCTTCAAGTAAACATAAATAGATATGCATTGATTATAGTTAAGGCTAACACTTGTAATGCCCAGCTGTCTTTTAAAGTTACAAGTTAAAACAATATTATTTTGGATAACCAATGAGTCATGAAGCCTTGTTTTGCTGAAATCCCATTAGCCCATTCCTGCTGTCAGAAAAACATCTGTTTTTTCTTCACTGTGAGAACAATTATAGAAATAATATATTAAACTAATCTATAGAAGTGGTTTGTGATGATATATATACTATGTCACCAAAAGTATCTGGACACCCTCCTAAATGTTGAGCTTAGATGTTTCTGCCACACCCATTGCCAAAAAGTGTATAAAATCAAACATATAGGCATGCTATCTCCATAGACAAACATTCCCGGTAGAATAGGTCATACTTGGTCCAAGTGAAAACATCAAGAACTAGCAACAGCTCAGCCACAAAGCACAAGACCACACATACAACGGGGTTGCTGCTTGCTAAATCACTTAGCGAGTAAAAACCGCCTGACCCCTGTGGCATCACTCACTACAGAATTTCAAACATTTTAGACAATTGTATACCTTAAACTTCGTTGCACCAGTTTGGGGAAGACCCTTTGATGGTTTGATGAGTTTGGCGTGGAGGTACTCTAGTGACCTACACTGAGCACTGATCTGATTGCAAAGCAGGCCTTCTGGTCCAACATCAGTGCTTCACCTCACAAATGCTGTTTTGACTCAATGGACACAACTTTCCACAGTCATCCTCCATAATCATGTTGAAAGCCTTCCCAGAAGAGTGGAGGTTTTTATATCTGCAATTGAGGAGAGGGACTCCATATTTGTCACGGAGCTGGATAGTGCGACCGACTACCTCCGCTGACTGGTGCTCCCTTAGCCTGGGACACTCTTTCCCCGGTTTCCCAGTCACTAGCCGTGACTCAGTGTAGGGTATAACCAAAATAAAGCACACATTAACATAAATCAAGATATTGGGATACAAACTGCCCCCTTAATCTGCCTCCCAGAGACAACAGGGTCAGTAAAGGGATTAACAATACAATGGGGTCCCAACCTCCACTATCTATTGCTGGCCTAAATCGGTTCCAAGGTTTGGCCGGGGTAAATGTCTGTAGTGGTGGAACTGGGGGTGGGGCTGACTTATACAACATATTAGTACACCATGGGGTGGGGTCTGACATTAAACTAAAACAATGGCGGTCACTCCCTGGTTGCACATTTCTCCCCCTTCCGAATGGGACTTACCCAGGAGGAGACCCCAAACGGGCTGACTCCGTAGTCAGTCAGTTCATTTGGCCCATTAATGCCCTCCCAAAACTCATGCTCCTGCTGACGCTGGGGAGATGGGCCAGCTGTGCCATCTCCCGGGTACTCACTCAGCCGCTGGGGAGTGATGCCACCTGCATCGCCTCCCTGGTGCTCCCACTGTCGCTGGGGAGATGGGCCGGCTGTGCCATCTTGCAGGCCCTCTGTCAGCCGCTAGGGAGGACAAAATCCTCAGCTCCCTGAATTGGGATCTGCTGCTGGGCAGGGAGGACAGGTTCCTCCACTTCCAGACTTGTGAGCTGCCACTGGCGAGATAGGCCTACTGTGCCTTCTCCCAGGCCCTCACTCTGGGGAGCGATGGCGCCTGCAACACCTCTCTGGTGCTCTATCTGCTGCTTTGGAGATGGGCCGGCTGCCACATCTCCCTGGATCCCAGTATCCATTGCAGGTGCAGTAGCACTCTGCCCTGTTGTCAGCACTTCAGCTGGGGGATATGGGGGGACTGCCCAGCATTCTGAGGACCCTGGTGTGGAGACCGCAATCTCATCCACCTCTTCTGGGTTGAAAAATCAGATGAAAATCAGATGAAAAATCAATTGAATCTATAAAATCCATGAACACTGGGGCATACTGTTGACCACGGTTGAACAGTTTTTATATGCCTTCTCCAGTTCCCACTCCTGTGTAATTAAAAAGTCTAAATCACCTCTCTCAGTCCTAGTGCATCTGCGAGGTCCAACTCCCTGAAATCCCAGATGTCCTCAATCCGCCACTCCGCTATACTGCTGTAGTTTGGATCCTTCTGAAGACTATCCCATAATAATCCCGGGCCACCAAAGTCATAGCCCTCTGGAGAACATTCTTTCACTGTCCCCCAATATGCTTGCTCTGAATGCCACTACAGAGCCCGATACCGATATTACATAAATACCGGTTTATTTTGCCATATTACAATGTACACCAGGCCTGGACTGCGCAAATTCACATTGGGCTGCTGGCCTGTAGCACCCCATACTTACCTGATGTGCCCTTCCAGCATCGGGTCCTGTAGGGTCAAATTGTTTTGAAGGAGTAGTATATGCACAGAATGAGTGGTGCGGAGACTGTGTAGGAAAATATGTGGAGGGAATGGGTAGATTGGGCAAAATAGGCAAACTGAATAGCTACTGTTAATCCCCACCCTTTGTCTTGTTGTTATTGTGATATTTCATTAATTACTGTATATCTTTTTTATAGAGGCCGTTGACTTGGTATATTTGTTACAATATAATGTTTATTGTACTATTGTACATTTAAACTTACTTAACCAAGTACAACCAACTAACCAAGGCAAAGTGCAGGTTAATTTTTAATGAAATAAACAATTATTGTTTAAATATTCCAACATCAAGAGCTACATTTCTTTTGTGCTGTATAAATTAAAACAAATAAAAAATGCCATTAAAGAGCAAAGATTGCAATGGAAAAAATGAGATTAAAAAACTAAGATATGTTGGCCTGGGTTGATTCACTGAGATGTAGAAACTGTCCTATAGAAAAATAAAAAAGAGATTAATAATGATCAAATATGACAGAACATTATATAAAGACCTTTGCTTTGGAAGATAATTTCTGTGCTTATTTTGAAAATGCCTTGAAAACATCTGATATTCTAAAGCTGTCAATTTCAAAGTCCCTTGAGCATTATGTGTAACTGGATTTATTGCTGGTATTGACAGTAAATTTACAAACGTAAAGATACTTGGTTATTTCACTTTTTTTTTTTTTGAAGAACCAAGGCCAATTCAAGTACAAAATCATGGCATATGAACCACTCTCAAACTTGAAGGCAATCTTTTTTTTGTCAATTATCCTCAGACAAACCCATTATAGAGAAAGAGTATGACATTAAATTCTTGCTTTTGAGTTCAAGTTATTTTCTATCTTTGATTGTTTTCATGTATAGTCTTTGTTGTGTGAACTAAAAAAAAAGGTAACATCCAAAAAGTTGCTCCGCAAGTCTTGCCTTTTTATGAAGAAACCAACTTCTCAACAATTTATGTATGTTATACACTGTTAAGCAAAACAGTAAGTTGATATTTCCAATGTATTGCTCCATGATTTCCATGAATAATATATTTGTTTTCCTTATATAATGTAATACACACTTGACATGTTCAAATGGGCTAAAGCCATTTCATTTATTGGCCCATTCTTTGTCAGGCAACAATTTGCGTTCCCTGCCCATTCAGTTCAGACAAAAATGGGGGGAGGAAATCACTGAAAGAGTTACCACTGAAAGAGTTTGAACTTTCGACAAAATGGTGAGGCTTTTGGTAACGTCCTCTACTCTAACTGGAGGATTCTGATATTTTTGTTTTGTTTTTGTCCACTTCTTGGTGTGGTCTCATTTTCATTGCTCTGTAAGAATCATCGGATATTAATTAATCCGAATGCAGAAGTCTAATACACACTTTTATAATAGTACAATATTTGGATTTACTAACAAAAGGGGATTTGGTAGGAAAGTTACAGTGTCATCTCACAGGCCTCACTTTACACTTCACAAACCACAGTGAGCTTATGCTCCAAGAATAGCTTGGAAGGCCCTGTATAAAGCTTATTTAAATCATTAAGTTTAAAAAATATAGAGGCCGCTCAGCCTTTCTTACTGAGAAATTTGCCAAAGCTAGATTTCTATAATGCAGAATGAATGCCAAGAGTTGCATTATTGCAGTGAAGCTATGGGCTCTGATTTTTGGCTAAACCAGATAAATTCTAGACTGCATCATAAGACTTTGAGGAATACTGGTTACTTGAGCCCCTATTGACTTGAGCTGGTATGTGACTTGTGAATATGAATTGGCAGAATTTTGCTGCTGGATTTGTTCTATATCTATATAAGCAGTTCAAACAGCAGTTTAGGGATACCTTAGCACGATTACTGTTTTTTGAACATCCTTGAGAGTTAAAATCTTGTAAATGGGGCTTCTGTAGATACAATTAGGACATCTTGATTTAGCTTGAGCCTGGCTCAGGAAACTCACAAAGAGATGGGATGCTTGAGTAGCAGCCAAGCCAGCTCTCTTCCTATCATTAAGGATTTTGGATAACCTCTTTACTTGGGTCAATTCAAACCTTGGAGACTTGATGATTTTGGTGACTAGACACAGAGTTAATGATATAATTAGTTTGAATCGGGACAAGAACTGGTAAAAAAATCTCTGTTTATCTTAAGGATTTCAATTAATACTCCAGTAGTGTCCGGCTGTCCTTGGCTGTTTACTTGTCAAAAAAGTTTATGATCCAGCAAAATAATTAACACAGGCTAGTGAAGCGCAGCATTTACTATCCCCATGACACATTCAATTGATTCCCCTGTCAGTCCTCTCTCTGGAATCAAGCTGCAGTGACTGCCAAAAAAACCCAGTAAAATGCTCACCTTTATACTTTACGATGATATAAAGATAATTGTGCACGTTATGATGCTCAACACCAATTTATACCTAATAGAATATCCTCAAGATAAGGATTGTATACTCTTGTTAATTAGCACAAAATTAATGTCACTGTCCTTATATCCCAATATATCTGTCAGTGCCTAATAAGTCAGTGCACGTATATTTAGTAAAGGGTTTTATTTATTTTTAAAACAGTAATAGCTTTGTAATGTAATTTTTCTATTAACTGTAAGTTCAAACAAAAAATAAACTAATTCTGTTAGAAAGGACTCCATGCCCAGGCAATTCTTGTCTGGCATGCTGTGGCTTGTACATTCAAATTCATAAAATTAAAATTTGAATTAAATTTGCCAATTTTTGCCATTTTGTTGTTTTTTTCACTCACTCTCTCATGCTCTGTCACACACTCTCACACTCGCTTTCAATTACTCCCTTCACTGATGACTGCTTTCATGTCCTTGTTTCCTCTCCCACAGCTCTGCTTCTTCTTTTGCATCTTCTTGTTCTTCTGTAGTGTTTCTTCATACGTTTCTACTGGAACCAGGCCTCCAGGCACACCCTCTCCCCCGATTGGAGGGACAGGGAAAAGGCTATTCCTGTGACAACCTTTTGCATAAGAACTCCTAGAGGCCAGAATCATACAGACAGATTAGCAGAGAAAGAGAATCTGTGAATCTGTTTTTATTATTCTGGCCTCAAAAAAGGCACAAAAGGGCAGAGCATCTGGGACAGTCTCTCTCCCGTTCA